>JAOUQW010000033.1:5020906-5037482 GCA_028565825.1 Olivaichthys viedmensis
CCAGACCATTATCCCTCCTCCACCAAACTTTACTGTTGGCACTATGCATTCCGGTAGGTAGCGTTCTCCTGGCATCCGCCAAACCCAGATTCGTCCATCAGACTGCCAGATAATGAAGCGTGATTCATCAATCCAGAGAACACGTTTCCACTGCTCCAGAGTCCAGTGGCGGCATGCTTTACACCACTCCAGCCGACACTTGGCATTGCACATAGTGATCTTAGGCTTGTGTGCAACTGTTCGGCCATGGAAACCCATTTCGTGAAGCTCCCGACGCACATTTCTTGTGCTGATGTTGCTTCCAGAGGCAGTTTGGAACTCTGTAGTGATTGAGAGGGAGAATGATATTTCACGTTAGAAAAATTGAGCCAAGCATAAGAAATTTCATAATGGAAAAAATTATTTTTGTGTTCTAACTTTTAGTAAATATTAAAGCAATTTTGACCAGAATAGAACATGAGGGTTCCATAACCAAATATAGAGGCTATTGATTATATGAGAATTGCGAGAATATAACATAATAATGTTATATTCATGCAATCTTAATATCATCAATAGCCTCTATATTTAACACTCCATCTTGCAAGTCAATGCCTGATATGCAAAACTGTTATTGTACTATAATTGTACTATATTGTATAGTTTAAGGTTCTTCAACTAAAGGGTTTTGATATTTTACTTTCAGAGAAATTAAAATTTATTTGTGCCACAGGTCCATGTGTAGCTGGCATTGTGGGCTACAAGATGCCCAGGTACTGCCTTTTTGGAGACACAGTCAACACGGCCTCTCGGATGGAATCCACCAGTCTGCGTATGTGTCCTTAACACTTTACTGATATGTAGGCCATAACCTATCAGGCAAAAACTTTTATTATGACATTGAGCTCCTTAACTTTCTCAGAAACTAATCAGTGACTTTTCTTACCATTAGTGCATATACAATACATGATCCCACATCAAAACTTATGCTGTATTAAAACGCTTCAAGGCAGCTTTTGCCCAGGGTGAAGGGCCTGTTTTTTGCTGCTGTGATGTTCATGAATATTTTCAGTTACTACATCACCATAGAGACAGACGGCCATTTCAGCCACGGTCGCGCCGTTCTTCATTCGCTTTAGTTTTCAGTCATCAGAGCATCTGTTCACCTTCTGTAAAACCATGTGCTCTTTTAACATGGGATGAATTTAACATGGATTTAACAAAATAGGATGAATTTAACATGGGTCGGTTTTGCTGATTTAAAGAGCACATCTGAGCTCATCCGCAATACTGTATGTCCTGGTCATCTAAAGATGATATTGTTAGTTATTAAATGGCACAAATATCTTTAAAATACCCTAAGGAAATAAGATTTATTAGAAAAGTATAAAAAGCTTGAGAAGGGACAGAAATGATCTGTAATAAGTGCTTTGTAATTTACAATCAAGCTAAATAGAAACCGTGCTGTTACAGCCAGTTTACTAGATATGCAGTACGTAGCAAAATGAACGCGAGGACATGTTGATCATTTTTGTGTAAGGCTATAATTAATCTTTGTCCATGGATTGAAGTCATTTATGAAAACAACATGGTGTGTTGGATCTCGGTGGGCTTCCTGACAACACACAACATCTGGTCTCAGGTTATGTGTGACATTGTCTTATAGTTTAAGTCATAAACCTACAGTAAGGTCCAAAAGTCTAAGCCCCCTACTAGAAACTGCTTCTATTTGATCACACTAATAGAATTTGATTTATTCAATTGATAATTAGCATTCAAAAGCTGTTTGGGAAATCCTCATTGCGGCTCCATATATTTCATCCAAATGGTAATACGTACACTCTTAACACACAGTTGTCTTTTAACAATTTTCACTTGATATTGACATAATTATGCTTTATGCATTATCACAGCTATTGTTTTTAGTGAATAACTGCTTCAGGTAATAAGTCTACAGTTTTTATTTTATATTGGTATAGAACTGTGAAAGTACAATTAAAAGATTTAAGTAGTACTAAAACTTCCCTTTGGTTGATTGTTCTAGCTCAAAAGATCCACGCTAGCTCTGCAACGTACCTGGCTCTGATGAAAGACAATGCGTATGAGCTCCAACTAAGGGGGGAGATCGAGGTGAAGGTGAGAGTCCATTCTGCAATCTAAAATGTCCAGACATATATTGATAAAAGGTATGCTATAGAGGTTGTACGCTATAAGGAGCAGCAGCACCATGACAAACTGTCATTTAGCACCATACATGTACAAGTTTTGGCATCCCCTATCCCTGGTAATGGTTAACAGACCAAAGTAATTTTGTACCACCATAAATACACTCAAACGCTATTTTAATGTGAAGGCTCCAATTTACTACTAATTTTCCTTCTCTAATTTGCAGGGAAAAGGAAAAATGAACACCTACTGGCTGATCGGCCACAAAAACTACAGTGTCCAGAATGACAGTCTGGTGTGCCACTGGAACCCGAACCTCTCCAGAAAGAAAAAGACCCCTATAGGAAGCAATGTCTCTGTGGCGAATGTGAGTACATGTACATTATGAAATGTTAGCTTATGTATTGTTATGCATGTCATATAAACTATTGCACAAATCACCAAATCCAGTCCTCGAGTGTTACACCCCTGTACAGGAAAGTGTTTTCCCTGTTCCAAAACATTAGATTCATCTAATGGAGGGTGTCCATTTAGTCAAATCAGATGTGTTAGAACAGGGTGAACACAAGCTGTAGAAGGACAATCTACTAGTTGGTTGATCCAATAGAAGAACTATAAGGTCCAAAAGTCTAAGTCTACTACCAAATAACTGTTTTTATTTAATCAGTTATGAGAATCTAGAATCCAGTTTTGTCAAATTATATTTCCCAAACAATATTTCATCATTCTTCACTCATACAAAGTCAAAAAAGGATTGATATACTGAAAGGAGTAAATATGTAGAACATATGGTAATAATAAGAATGGTAATAATTGAGTAAATATCAGGTATTTGTCATTAAGCATGACAGCAATAATTAACCCTGTTTGTTGGGAGCATACATGTGTTAAAAATTTGGGGGCAAACAAGATATTTAGATGTATTTCAGTTTCACATGAGGATTTCTCAATCAGCTAAAAAATGTATTGTCTCAGTTCAATAATATAGTTTGAATATTAAGTATAGACCGATTTTGTATTAGTTTTTGTAAATATTGAAATAAAAACTTTGTGCTAAAGGACTCGGATTCATTCTGACTATATATATATATATTTGGTTTTGCATGTGGAATTTCCAGTCCGCTGTCACAGTGCAGAGTGTGAGTGAGAGAACCACGCCAGTTTCCCAGACCGAGGCTCTACACAGACCAGAGACATCAGAGGTCACCATGTGTGTGTCGGCGCAGGTGGAGAACACCGCGGGCGGCTATGGGACGCTCGGTTCCATAATGGGGGCTCTTCAGGACGAGAAGAGCTCCACCAGTCCACACATCCACAGAGAAACATCACTACCAGGCCTCGTACCACACTGCTAGACAGGATGTGATAGTTAATCATGTTTGGGCATATTTAATGTGATTTAAAAAAGATTTTTTTTAGAAAAACATGATTGAAGAGTCTTAGTCTTACTTTTACAGTTATGCTCCTAGTTATTTATGTTATTAGTTAAGCAGTTTAAAAAGGTTTAAAAAACTATCCTATTGCAGACTCTCGTTTCTTAATGTTTTAAAACAATTAGAAGTAGCAGCCACTTTTATTGTACTAAAGTGAATTAGTTCTGGTTGACTTGTTTAAACCAGAGAGATATATGTAAATATTCTTGTTTTTTAAAGACAGACCGATTTTCTGACAGCCTGAGTGCATCATGCTGACATATTATATACATATTATCATGTTAGACGCAGAGAGCAGATTTCAAAGCAGTAAGTCATGATGGAAAGTGTGATATGGCAAGATTAATACCAAGTACAAGATTGTCAGCCATTATCAGGGTTTCCACTTTGATTTCCAAACCATATCTTGTGGTACTATAGCTCATCAGTAAAAGCTAATAAAAAATATTAGAGAAATGGCTTTTTTTTTCTGTCAGTGCCGCACTGAATCAATGTAGGAAGACAAAGTGCAGCTTCATTACGTCCAGGATATTTTTTCACCTGGTTAGATGTTAGAAAGAAAAACGGAGTCCAGGGATAAAAGTTCTGCCTTTTTTTTCTAAAACAGACTGTGAAATATTATAATTTTTTTTTTTATTGTAGAGATGTCATTCAAAACAATAGTTTAACTTTTCACAGTTTCACACTCTCTAGCTATTGACAGCAGTTTGTTGTAATTAGGACTATAGTGGTGTGTATTATGTTCATTGTTTTTTATTCTCTGTTGGTCAACATGTTTTTTTTCTCTTCACTTTTCTATTTTTAATTAGTTCCACTTTTTGTTTGTCTGTCCCTTCCTGCTACATGATAGTGAAAAATTGTAGGTATAATTTCATTACGCCTTTAGTTACAAATGTTCATGAATGCTTGAGTGTTTATATTAACAAATTAAATGCACAGCCCCAAATCTCTGGCAGTTCTGATTTTCTATGTGGTGAGGGGTGTTTAATTGCATTTGCCTCAGTCATTATAGTCTTACACCACAGGTACTCAGCTCATATCATCAAAGAGCACTAAATTAACTTTATTAGCAGAAGTGGAGTGTAATTCCACGGAGAAATCTCAGTGCTCACATCAAGGGTGATTTGGGAAAGAGAGCCTTGTATTTAGACGCTGTGAAAAGACAGAGGCCTGTACCCAGAAGGAGACATTGTATTTTAGTCAGATGAAGGCTGGTGATAATTGCTTGGCTGAAGCACACTCCACTTGGCCACACAGCCATCTGGGCTGAGCCAGGAGCGCCTAAGCATGGGGAGTGTTAATTCGTAAGGGGAAGTGCTATTGAGCATATTGGATTTGTATTGCAGAGGTGCCAAAACATCTTCAGTCCTTCATGATTGTAGTCATGCAGAGAAAATTGTATTAGTTCGAGTCATAATAGCGTACACTTTACAGAGTAAAGTTCCATTACAGAATTTTTATTGAAGGGATCCTATTTGACAATAACATTTTTGTTTCTAAAGACACAAAATGAAGCCTCCCAGAATACACCAAACTGTCAGTTTTTCTCCAATGAGTGTTACATTTGTGAAAGTGAAATTATATATGTATATATTATATATTATGCTTATAGTTTTCTTTCTATATGCAGTAGCAGTTTGGATTAAAGACAAAAATACTAATATGAGGGTAATGTACTTTTAGGATATGCCCATGCAAAAATGTTATGTATTCAAAATATATTACAATAAAAGGTTAATATATTCCAACTTTGTACAGTATACAGTATGTGGCAATACGTTCTTCTATTTATAGTGACTTTTTATGTTCTTTATTTAATTATTAAAACAAGCGAACTTAAGCAAATTAAACTAATAAAGATTAGCATTTGTAATCATATTTGTATGTATATAAATATTGGCGTACAGTAAAACTGAAATTTTTTAATTATGCTTGAAAATGAGATACAGGACCAATGTGGCAGTAGCAAAGCTGCAATTAAAAGCTTATTTTACATTCTTTGCTTTACAAATGTATAATATAGCAATATATTATAATTTCATATTCTTCTAAAGTTTAATATAACTGAATAAATGTATTTTGGTTCCAACGGCCCACCTAATGGACTGCAGTGAAATGCATTAAGTTCCATCTCTGCACACTAGGGGACAATGTTGGTTAACACGAGTATGATTCTGTGCTGGGCGCATATAAAAACACACTATTAGATTTAGCATTAATAAGCATTGCAATAGCAGAAGCAACATTTGGTATTGCACAAAAAAAAAACAGTTTATTTCAGATTATCCAAAGTTTATTTGTGTTCTTCTTAAATATTCTTCAATTAATAACACTATAATATGGTGAAATATGTTTGCATAGATATTATTATACAGCGTTAACTGTATGTATCATTCTGCAAATAGAGACTATTTGATATTTGATATTAGGCATTTACTGTTCACACTGAGAATCTCTAAGAGACATTTCTTCCAAGTATACCAAGCATTGTACAGAGGATTGGATATAATATAATATAATATATAAGATGATATAGGATATGATATGTAATATAAAAATGCAAAAACTCAATATGTATTAATTATTACATTTAAACAGTAATCTATGCAGTAAGCACATCCATGCTTTTAGGGGTTTATTTGCTGACGTCAAAGGTAGCATTAATAAATATTATACAGGTCAACAATTACCCTCTGCATCCCATCTTATTAAATGAGGGGCCTGGAAGTCAAGCTGACAAGCATCTCTCTCTCTCTCTCTCTTTCTCTCTCTCTCTCTCTCTCTCTCTCTCTCTCTCTCTCTCTCTGCATGTCAGCAACACTCACTTGTCTGGAGGTGTGGAAACTGCCGGGATCATTATTGGAAATGACTCGCTACACATTCCAAAAGATAATACAGCTGTCACGGGGGCAGACGCCACCTCAGCCTCCAAACTTTGTAGCTACTGGAGCTTAGAAAGAGACCTTCTTCCCTCTTCACACTGATACAGTCCTGAAAAAATCTCAAAACCAACTCAAAAACACCAAGCTACAGTATTTACACATCACCTCCTCCCTCCAGCAACATTCTCACAAACATGTAAAAGAGTCAAGGCTTGCGTTCACAAAATATTAGATGTACATGTCGTCATCTTTGTGTATTTCCTGTTAGATTACACCCCCTATGTACCAGTAGATCGTAGCTGTCCAGTTTAAGACAGCTTTATAGACAATTGTAATAAATCTAGCAACCTTTAGAAAACCATTATCGCTATGAGGATTATACAGATGATGGTGCTGTCTGACACTGCTATCAAAATAAAGCAACAAAAGCATGTTCCCCCTCAGTCAAATGCCACCCAGAAATTATCATGGCTTTCACTGTTCTAGATCCATTTGAATGCTCTTAGGAAGGAAATATCAGTGGTTTTAATATACACTCAAAATATTAGCAATGCATTTAAAAAGAATAAAATACAACGCTTTGCCTTAAAGCAAAGGAATAAAGGACTAAAGGAACAAACTAATACAAAGGTGAGGAATAAAAACATCAGAGTAACCTTAAAGAAATGGCTAGAAATGGCTCTATCCTCTAACCCATGCCATGGCATTATATCCATGTCTCTTGAAGCCATCTGCATGGTGAGTCCTTTATGTGTGGCCACGCGGCATGAGGGTGTCCGACACATTCCACCCCAAAAATGGCAGTTGCGTGGGCTGGAGAGCACCAGTGGCCTTGCCATAAGGTGACAAACACAAGAGCCAAATATGCAGCTCACTCTCTCTGACTCTTGTTCATGTTTATTCTGTTCGGCTGAGCTTTGCGCTTGAATGGCGCCGCCGGTGCTGTCGGGCATTTGGCTAGCTTTCAAAGAAGGGCAGTCATAGGTTATACATGAAAAGAACAACGGACTGCCATTAATTACGAGCTCACCAGCAAGCCCTATTTTGTAAGCCTGTAACATTTGTATGAACAAGACTAATTATGAAGGACTACAATGTAGCTGGGTAACAGCAAAATAAACAGGGAAACTGTCTTTAAAATGTAGAATTATAAAAGGACAATGTTGAACGATAAGGCATCTTTCTTGTGGTAGTGAACACATTGCTGCTCCAACATGAGCCACGGTAGGGAGGCTCGAGCCCCACGGTCAGCCATTCATATCTGTCAGTGAGTTCATGGGGAGCGTTAAAGACAGTTTAATGACTCTTAGAAAAGCACTAATGGATTTATGTAGCATTGGGGTCTACGACTACAGCAACAAACAGGATATATAAAAGTGGCAAAGACAGTAACAAAGTTACCATATTCATATTTTATGAGGAACAAGTGGAGACATTATTCAAGGTTAATCTGTTGGATTGTGCTGTATTTTGTTAAATAACATAATAAGTAAGGTATTGAAATAATTTCAAAAACATCAAAAAAGAGTAAAAACATTAACCCACACACACATAACTAATGTAAAGTCTGGGCATTACTGTACCCATGTCTTTACAAAAAATTCTTAAATTACAAAGTTTTGCTCCATTGCTTCCATTGATTTTAAAATGTTAATCCAAGATCTTAACTTGGTGGTAAGTTCAGAAATCACAGGAATTCCTGAATAAATAAACTGGATAAATAAAAATGAATACTGTGAGGCAGAGACTACACAGGGTGTGCAGATCCAATTACAGAGTTGTTTATTAAAAACAGCAAACACGATTAGCGTGGTAAAGTTCAGGCAGTAGGTCATACACAAGAGATCAATCCGAAAGAGGCAAACAAAACCAAAGGGGTAAGCCGAATCACAAATCAAGAAAACCAAAACAACGTCGTTAACCAGAGAAAGCATAGAGATCACAGATATAATGCTCTGTAATGCACGCTAGGGTGGCAAGACTTTAGCCAGGTATGTGTGTATGACCAGGGGTATAAATACAGAAAAAATGAATGAAACTAATGCGATGCAGGTGTGTGTGTGAACCTGAAGTGTTTAGAATTCCGGTGATGGGCCCTCCGGTGGTGTGGAGTGGAAAGTGCATGTGGAGTTGTGTGTGTCGGAGACCTCTAGTGGTCGGACAGGGGAAGGTCAGGTGAGACTGTGACAGAACCCCCCCCCTCTACGGGCGGCTCCTGACGCCCTAGATCTCCTGCGACGGGGCCTACCTCGCGGCCTGGGAGCAGGTCGACCGGGATTGTCTCTGTGGAAGTCCTGTATCAATAAGGGGTTCAGAATGTTGCCGGCAGCCACCCAAGACCGTTTCTCAGGGCCGTAGCCCTCCCAGTCGACCAGGTATAGCATGTGGCGGCCCCGAGGTTTGGAGTCCAGGAGCTTGTTGACGATGTATGAAATCTCTCTGTTGACGTCCAACAGGGTGGGGGTTCATCCAGAGCCTCCCTGACCTGTGGGCAATAACGAACAGGTTTAAGCAGTGAAACATGGAGAGTAGGTGAGATTCTATAAAAGGAGGGGAGTTGCAAACGGTATGAAACAGGAGTTATTTGCCTAATGACTTTAAAAGGACCAATGAAGCGTGGACTTAGATTTTTAGATATTAGTCGGAGTCTCAGGTTCCTTGTGGATAGCCATACCCGTTGTCCTGGTCAGAGACGGGGTACCTGATGGCGTCGGCGGTCAGCATGGGTCTTTTTCCTACGTATTGCTCATTGAATCCTCACATGTGTGGTGTTCCAAACCCCCTCGCTCTTCTGGATCCAGTCGTTGATGGCTGGGACATCTGAAGGTTCACCCGACCACGGGAATAGGGGAGGTTGGTACCCAAGGACGCACTGGAAGGGGGTAAGGCCCGTGGATGAGTGGATGAGTGAATTTTGGGCGTACTCCCCCCAGGAAAAGTAGCGACACCATTCATGTTGAGCAGTACTGCAATAGGATCTTAGGTAGCGTCCCTCTCCACCTGTCCATTAGTTTGTGGGTGATAACCGAAGGTGAGACTGGCATTGATATTCAGTTTTCCTGCAGAATGCCTTCCAGACGTGGGAGGTTAACTGGGGCCCCCGGTCCAAGACAATGTCCTCCGGGAGCCCATAGAATTGGAAGACCTGTTAGAATAGGGCCTCCGCCATCTCGAACTGTGGTGGGGAGCTTGGGCATAGGAACCAGTCGGCATGTCTTAGAAAACTGATCAACAATGACGGGAATGGTGGTGTTTCCAAAGGAAAGGGGCAAGTCCGTGAGAAAATCGAGGGCAATATGAGACCAAGGTCGTTGAGGCACTGGAAAGGGTTCTAAGAGACCTACTGGGAGTTGTCTGTCCAACTTGGACTGACCACATACTTGAGAGGAGTTAATGAATTCGAGAACTTGGTTTAGG
Source organism: Olivaichthys viedmensis (assembly GCA_028565825.1). Lineage (NCBI taxonomy): Eukaryota > Metazoa > Chordata > Actinopteri > Siluriformes > Diplomystidae > Olivaichthys > Olivaichthys viedmensis. Next base: position 5,030,784 of record JAOUQW010000033.1, read on the forward strand.
GTAGGCCACCAGAACTTATTTTGGACCAGCCACCTCATCCTCCGTTTTCCTGGGTGGCCGAAGGAGAGAGAAGTGTGGATGGATTGTAGAACTTGGTGCCTGAGCGGTGTGGGTACAAACACCCTGTCTGGTGAACATTGAACGGATGCCAGTTCGGACAGGCTTGCTTGCTGGATTTCCTCATAATGTTCCAACAGACCGGAGCAAGAATGACAGACGAGGAAATGATGGGTGTGGGTGTTTGGGGTAACATGGTAGCATCATAAAGTCGGGACAATGCAACAAGAAGGGTTGTTTGGCGCCCTCCAGCCAATGCCTCAACTCCTCAAATGCCTGTTTGATAGCTAGTAACTCTCGATTCCCCACGTCATAGTTGCATTCAGTGGGTGTAAGCTTCTTAGAGAAGAAGGCACAGGGATAGAGCTTAGAGGGTGATTCCACATGTTGGGACAACACCGCCCCTACCCCCTCTCAGATGCATTGACCTCCAACACAAAGGGAAGGCTGGGGTTGGGGTGACATAGGATGGGTGCTCAGACAAAGAGCCTCTTTAGGGCGGTGAATGCCTGCTCGGCTGCCTCGAACCTGGAAGTTTCTTTGACTTGTGCTTAGTCATTTGAGTGAGAGGTGTAGCAATGGCGCTAAAGTTTCGAATGAACCTCCAATAGAAGTTAGCAAACCCCAGGAACCATTGGAGTTCCTCACCGTAGTGGGCCTGGGCCAGTCCGTCACAGCACTGACTTTGGACTCGTCCATCCGTACTCCTTGGTCAGAGAGGACATATCCCAGGAATGAGATCTCCATACAGTGAAATTCACATTTCTCAGCCTTCACATACAGCTGATGTGAGAGCAGACTATCGAGCACCATCCGGACCTGTTGTCATGTTCCTGACAACATGTTCCTCCATGGAATACAAAAACACAAGGATGTCGCCTATGTATGCAATAACCCACCTCCCCAGCATGTCTTGGAGGATTTCATTAACAAACGCCTGGAAGACGGAGGAGATGTTGGCAAGTCCATAAGGCATGACCTGGTACTCGTAGTGCCCCCTAGTGGTGAGAAATGCAGTTTTCCACTCGTCGCCCTCCTTAATCCTAATGAGGTTATATGCACTCCTGAGTTCCAACTTGGTAAAAATCTGCACCACCGTAGCTGTTTGATGGCGGCAGGAATGAGTGGGAGTGAGTATCGTTTTATACCTTGATAGTCAATACAGGGCCGGAGTCCCCCTCCTCATTTCTCCACAAAGAAGAACCCAGCCGCAGGACGTAGATGGCCGAATAAACCCCTGTTTGAGAGCCTCCTCTACGTACTCCTCCATGGTGGCCTGATCCGACTCGGAGAGAGGGTACACCCAGCTTTGTGGGGGTAGGGCATCACTCAGGAGTTTTACAGTGCAGTCACAGGGTCTCTGTGGTGGTAACTGGGCAGCCTTTGATTTAGTAAATACCTCCATGAGGTTGGCATACTGATGTGGAATGTGTACTTCTTGGGTTGAGGTCGGGCTTTCAACTGTGGTCGTGCGGCAGGGAAGGGAAATACAGTGAGCCCGACAGAATGGGCTCCACTGTGTGAGCTCCCCTTTGCTCCGTGTGATGATGGGATCGTGTTTGGCTAACCAGAGGTAGCCAAGAATTAGCTCTGAGTCGGTCGAGTGATGATGAGGAAGGAAATCTCCTCCTCGTGGCAGGCGCCAACCTTGAGTGATATGGGGATGGTCCTCTGAATGATGCCACCTTTCCTTATGGAATATCCATATAGGGCCTTGAGCTGCAGTGGTGGCGTAAGGGGCAGTGCTGGGATGTGGAGTGTCTGGATCATCGTTTGACTTGTAAAGTTCCCAGCCGCTCCTGAGTCGATTAGCGCTGAAAGCAAAAAAACTTAATCAGCCCAAATAACACTCACTGACAGCATTAGTGCTCGATTCTCAATGGGTGAACAAAGCATCGTACTCACCTTAGTCGTCCTCACCATGCTGGGGCATGAGGGACAGGCGTAACACAAGTGTCCTGGTTGGCCGCAGTACAAACACAAGTTCTCCCGGACTCGTCTTTGCCCCTCCTCCGGGGTTAAGCGTGCTCGACCCAACTGCATGGGTTCTGTCCGCGGTGGTTCATGACTGGGGTGTGGTGGTGCGCTGGTTGTGAATGAGGGTGCCCTTCGACGGTCACTTAAGAGGTTATCCAATGAAATTGCCAACTGAATGAACTGTTCTAGGGAGCGGGTCTCTCCACGACATGTCATCTCTGTTTGTACCTCTGATGCGAGACCGCTCCGGAACATGGTTAGTAGCGCAGGCTTGCTCCAACCGCTTCCGGCAGCCAGTGTGCGAAATTCGATGGGGTACGCGGAAGCGGAGCGATGACCCTGGATGATCTAACACAGCTGCATCCCGATATCTCGCCCTGCAGCAGGATGGTTAAGCACAGCTTCGAACTGTTCGAGGAAGTGGCTCTCTGAGGTTAGAATCTCCCTAAGAGGAACAAACTGAAGAACCCTTCGGGATGCTAAATTTAACCTTTTTTAAAGAGTGTCCTCCTATTCCAGGTTCATGACTAACAAAATGTAACCATCAGTAGTGAAGATTTCCTGATTTCATACCAAACATATGCTACCATATGCTATTCTTTCAGAATCCTGGAAGTGAATAATTTCTCTCTTACTCATTTGGTAATATATTCTACAAAAGCTGTGAGGTGGACCCCCGAATGGAACAACACCATTCTTGAGTCATTAAAACCCCATGAGCATGTTATCTGTTCCAGCTCTTGTGGAGTATTTCCCACATTACCATGGTCTTCTGTGTGAGAATGGAAACTAAATTGACTATCAGTGGAATACATTAAACTGAGTTGCCATTGTGTGTGAACATAAAAGGTATCTATCACATTTTTAATCGAGTCTGTCTTGTAGCTTATAACTGATCAGCTTGGTTTATATTTTGCTGATACTAGCCATATCATAGAAAGTGCTTCTGTCAGGTTATATTGTTTCTCTAACAATGATACGTGAAATAAGCTAAAACTGAGCATATTGTGTTTATATGACCTTCTAAATGGACACGCTCTCAGTGGTATGCTGATGAATAACAAAACACCTCTGTGCTGTTTGAATTGACTGCAATGGGAACTTTCTTGGTCCCACTTGAATAACTAGAGTTAAATATAGCCATTACAGGCTAAATATATCTAATTAGGTCTTAGTTCCGCTAAAATAGCTTTATCTTTGTGAGAGGCACAGAGGTTACAACACTCATGTCATATGGAGGCCTTTCAGCAGGCTGGAATGCAACTGGATGGATAGCGGCTGACCCAAGGTTATGATGTAATTGAGTGTGTGTGCAAGCAGTATGAGTGCAAGATGGGACAGGATGTCTCAGGAAGAGTCCGTAAATCCTTCCTTTTATAGCCCTACCTTCCTATGGTTACCAAATAACTCTTAAACAATTTTTAACTCACCCATTCAAGTTCATGGTAACGTAAAATAGCTTCCTATTACCATGAACAGCTTTGAACTTGGACCCATCCTCCAGGAATTGATGAACAATCTCTAAGAACCACTAGTGTTCAGCTTGAAAGGCTCATAATGCTGAAAATATACAAAATTTGTTTTTAAAATATACTTAGTTGTATTTCGTGTTGTATTTTGTTAATAGCTCATTTTAGTTTTTGCTATTTGCGTCTAGATTGTTCTTCTCATTTGCATGGATTGTGTTCAGCTAATTCTCTGAAGTTTTTTGGATGTACCTGGTAGTGCTATTATTTTCCTGTACTAATTACCAAATAATTCACATTTCTTGCCTTACATTTTCTTGGTAAATACCAAGAACTCAAGAGATAAAGTCAAATGCCATGTGTATTTTGCATGTGTGTGGAAGTATGCAAGCCTGACTACAGTATAATTAGATTAATTAAGCAGATACTGATCAGGTTTGCAATCGTCTGCTGAGTATTCCAGAGTTTGAAGATCATAAACAGTTTGTGATCACCAATTAATCAGTCATTACAAAGATGTCATGACTGCCACACTTCAGTGAAACCCAAAGTGAGATTACTGCAGATTGTTAAACATTAACCAGACTTACCTGGTTGCATTCAAAAAGGGCCTTTGTGGATATTTTAAGCAGCAGTGTTTAATGATTTCTGAATGGGAAATGTTAGTATACTGCTTTGGTTGTCAGCTGTTTGTTACAGCCTAACAACATTCTTGCTGGATTGCAGCTCGGGCCCGACGATAAGACCGCCAGTGTCATCCAGCAGTGTGTGAAGATGCTGCTGACAGGTTCAAGTCTGAAAAGACATGTACAACAGACCATCCTGCCCATTATCAGCTGTGAGATTCCTCCAAGAGACATAAATATGTGTGAGTAATGTAGAGGGTCAGAGTTCTCATATTTTAGATTATGATTTCCATTTTATTTTTTAGTTGTTTGTCAGTTCTATCGTGGGGAACCTAAAAGGAAGTGGATAAACTGGTATTTTCATGAAGAGCAAGAGCAATCTGTTTTAACTGGTGTCACAATTAGCTAAGAAAGTAACAAGTAATTAATCAAAATGTCTATGGATACTATCAGTGACATTAAAACTGTTGAACATAGGCCTGTGTACCTTCAGTCAATGTAAGTTTAGCAACAATATATTGTAATTACACTGAGTGTAAAACGTTTAACATACGAATTGCTAGTAATATTCAAATGAGCCTTAATTTAAATGGTCTAGTGGCCCCAGACATCATTAGAATTAGTCGGCAGTATATATACAGTATATACAGTGGGGTCCAAAAGTCTGAGACCACATTGAAAATCCACCACCATGTTTCACTATTGTTTTGATACTGTCACGCTCCAAGACTCGAACTCCAACTCCCAGAATCCTCAGCACCCCTCAGAACTCACGATTCAAAGCCTTTTTCATAGCGATTGCCTATTATGATAATTGACCTTTGCCTGTGCTAATAACTTCTCTTACTTCTTCCTGTTTATGCCTTTTTGCAGATCGCCTGACCCTTTGCCTGTCTCTTGACCACGATTTATGAATGGAAAATGGCGTTTAACACCATGTCAGGTCACTTTGAATATCTTGTGATGCCTTATGGCTTGGTAAACGCCCCCTCAGTGTTCTAGGCCTTTGTCAACGACGTGCTCAGAGACACCCTAGGAAAATTTGTGGTAACATACATAGATTTATTCTCCTCATTTATTCCACGAAGGTCACGAAGACCTCCAATGATTCTTGGGGTTCGCCAATTTTTACCGAAGATTCATCCGAGGTTTCAGTACCATAGCCGCCCCTCTCACCTCGCTCCTCAAAGGGGGAAAGAAGGCACTTTCATGGACACCCATGGCAGAACAAGCTTTCAATACATTAATGAGAGCATTCACTTCTGCACCCATCCAACAACCACACCAACATTCTGGTGGTCAAAGACCACTTCTCCAAGAACTTCCGTCTCATCCCATTACCCACATTACCCATGGCTTTTGAGACCGCAGAGACACTTTCAACAAGTCGTCCGTTACTTTGGTATCCCGGAGGACATCGTCTCAGACAGAGGTCCGTAGTTCACATCTCAGGTATGGAGGGCTTTCATGGAGAAGTTGGGAGTCTCAGTTAGCCTCACCTCAGGCTACAACCCTCAAGCTAATGGACAGGTCGAGAGGGCTAACCAAGAGATAGGCCGGTACCTGAGGTCCTTTTGTTCAGAAGACTGGTCCCGATTCATCCCGTGAGCCAAATATACCCAGAATTCTTTGAGACATTCAGCCACTCAACTTACACCGTTCCAATGCATGCTCGGGTACCAACCACCTCTCTTTCCCTGGAACACCATGGAAACTAGCCCCCACTGTGGATGAATGGTTCCGAAGGAGCGAAGAGGTTTGAGAAGGAGCACACCAACGACTGGAACAGGCAACCAGGAGAACCAAGAGTTTGCTGACCGACACAAGGCAGAAACCCCCATATATGAACCAGGTGACCGCATATGGCTCTCCACTAGAGACTTCTGACCCTGCCAAGGTAGTAAAAAACTAGCACATCGCTGCATCGGGCCTTTCAAAATCATTGAGGTGTCCTACCCCGACAGGATCTTATCCACCTTCCACATATCCCTTCTGAAACCCATGATCCCGGGTCCCCTTAATGAAAGAGATACCTCCAATAATCCAATAAGAGATAGGTGGTAGGATGGAGTATCTCAGAGACTGGGAAGGATACAGCCCAGAGGAAAGAAGCTGGGTGCCCAGACAAGATAGTCTAGATCTTCTGCTCATACAATCTTTCCATGCCAGTCATCCCAATCACCCTGCACTACGACCCAAGGAAGACCCCACAAACAATAATGCCCCCTACCCAGAGGAAGATCTCAGGAAAACCAATTCAAGAGAAGAACCTTGCATCTTCTCAACCCCAGCTCCAAGAGGCAGACCCCTTAAGAATGCACAACCAGGGACAAGGAACCTCCTGAGCAAGCTCTTCCAGCACCCAGAGTGAGCTCTTCGGGAGGGGGCATTCTGTCATGCTCCAAGACTCCAACTCCCAGAATCCACAGCACCCCTCAGAGGCCTGTGTACATTCAGTCAATGTAATTTTAGCAACAATATATTGTAATTATACTGAGTGTAAAACTTTTAACATACAAATTGCTGGTAATATTCAAATGAGCCTTTATTTAAATGGTCAAGTGGCCCCAGAC
>JAOUQW010000033.1:5052576-5063657 GCA_028565825.1 Olivaichthys viedmensis
TCCCGAATAATTAATTAGCCTCTGGAGATAACATGTCTAAAGGATTTAAAATTTGGGCTATTGTCATCTTGACTATAAGCCCTATACCCATTTCATTAAAAGTGTGGGTGGGTCGATTGTTGTTGTCACTTATATGACAACGTTTTCGGTTCACATTCATCCTGTCTGGAAAATTAAACAGGTTATAAAATTACACTACACTCGCAGTATGTGCAAACACGTTGCCTTTATCGTTCAGCACCTTGGAGAGCGAAACGGCTCTACAGGCTAATGCTGCTAGAGGAAACTGGAATCTTTTTTAATAAGTTAATACATTGGACACCGTTGACGGTTAAAATCTAGTGATAACAAATAAAACACTTTATCCTACCTGATGATGATAAATAAAACACTTTACCTTACCTGATAATGATAAATAAAACACTTTACCTTACCTGATGTCTTTAGGGATCAGTGTTTCTCCATGAGCATCAGTGAAATTGTCCTTACAAAACAGTCTAATCTGGCAGAAAATGCCCGCACACCCATTTACACCTTGAAACAATTTTGATGAATGATTCCAAATTAAGAGGACAGCATTTGGTCAACAGTATTAAGGGAAAATGAATAAAGACTGACATTCACGCATAAGACACTTCATTTGTGCATGCAAATCGTACACCTTCAGATAGATAGGCTATATACAAACAGACAATCTTAATTTCAGGAGCTTCCATGTTTAAAAAAAAAAACTAGTGTCAATCTAATTGACAGTGCATTAGGCAGATGAAACAAACTTTATTCCTGTACTTTCTTGTAAGTAAGAAAAGATTAGGAAAAACAGAATACTGACGTAACCCCTTAAACTCACAGCTTATTATTCTGTTTGTCATCATAAAGTATACTTTTCAGTAACTACTATGAATTATTCAGTAACTACAATGAAACTAATAGAAAAAGTAAGTAGTTACGAGAGTGAGGATTGGACCCGATGATGGGTCCTAAGAGTTTAATGGGATAACAGTAGAACGACCCGCTGTTGTTATCAGATAACATAACATGGACACACTATTAATGACTAACTGTGCCATGCTAGACTGGTGCCCCACCCTCAGTTTATTACGTTAAGAAATGCTCCCTTTCCTTCCCACCTAGAATTTAACAAGGGAATCCTTATGTAATCAATAATCATTAAAGGATCATTCTTAACATGGCTATCAACAGCTACATTAATTGGCCAGATACTATCAAATCGGCCTGTAATATCTGCTATTCATTATTAGCCATTTATACGACAGTGCTGTTGAATTCTCGATTCTGATTGGTCAGAAGGTGTTGATTAATTTTCTATAACCGCATGCCTATGACAGTTGTGCGGCTGTAAGGCAAATCACAAGTATACATTAATCCACAAGCTCTAATATGTTTGGTTTCTATAGTAACAACTAATTTGCAGGGACTTCACATAATTTAACCCTAACAATAAATGGATTAAAAAGTGTTGTTATTGAACAAAGAAAAGCGTTTAATGGTTGCTAAGTTGAAGCTTTCTGTAAGGAGAAAGTTTATTTAACATTTATGGAAGGAGACTCAGCGCTTTGTAACAGTCAGATGTAAAGCGCTTCCTTTAAGTTTCCTGCTGTGGGAAAGTCTTCAGGACAGAGGAGTTTATGCTTTGTGGTTTATCAGTAACAAGACAAGCTGCATTTTTTGTCTTATCAACTTCAAGAGAGAAAGAAAAAGAGAGGTTGGTGAGGGAACGACTGTTTATAGCTGTTATAACGCAAGTGACAACAGGAACTAACGTTTCTCGGACGTTCCACAACACTAAATGCAACTATAAATAGACAAAAAAGTGCAATGTGTCTTTCTTTAATGTATAAAAATGTGTAATTGTTGGCAAATTGCTGTGGTATAAATGGAATAAAACACTTCGGGACGTGCTGGTACCACCCCATCATTGATTATTTCCCTATAACTGCACGCTCCGTCATGTTTTATTCCTTACTTATTATTCATTATAGTTAAATGTATCACCCACCAATGGGTCTAGACACTTTAAGTGGTTGAAACCCTTTTGGGGCATTTGGATGTAAAACTCCAATGACAGGCCTGTTCCAGGACATGACTAGTCATTTGCACACTTCTAAGATACTAAGATTAAAGAGATACAGGTTTCTCAGTCTATATATGGAACATCAATGGTCTTACCATCCAAATTGTATATTTAGTATAGGTTGAAGTTATCAGTTCTGAGCTGATGCTGCAACAACGCAAGGCATGTGTAGTGGATGAATGCCTGACAATGCATGTCACGTCTTCCTCCTGCCCTCAAAAACTGCTCCCGAGGTCATTGACTGTTTGTGTCTGACTCGTCACCCACCACAGCCTCTTGCACAAAGGCACATCACGTAGCACCAAACAGCCACTTAAAAGGAAATCTACCATGAGAACCTATCGGAGCCGAGGTGTTGGAATGCACTTCACACAGCTTGTGAAAGGATGAGCTCTGGACAGTTGAGAGTCCCAATAAAAGAAGGAGACAAGCACACAGTCCAGGCAGAAAGTGAGAGTCAAGCGCCAAAAGGAAGCCAGGGATGGTTAAAGGACTTATTCTAGCAGGACTCCTGGTCCTGCTCTGTCACGAGCTAGCTGTAAAAGCTCATGTGTTGAGTAGGCACAACTCCGCCAACAGCATCGGCAAGCTCAAGGTATGTTTAAAGCTTAACAATTTTATTCAAAGCTCATAAGGATTATCTATTTAATTCTTACTAAATTAGTTTGTGCTCAACTAAAAGGCTGGTAATCAAATAGTTGTGAAGAAAATGCCTGGTGTTGTTGAATTTCCATGAATTTACATCTACGAATGTTTCCTTGCAATAAAGGATTAAATACCTTGAAGATGACTTAAGTAACTCAATATATATATATTACCAAAATGGATTGGCTGAGTTGAGAAGAACATTGTTACTTCAGGTCCAGTTCAGTTCTACATTAATTCGAACCAGTTATCTCATTTACCCATGAAACCAGCTTTGTATTATACTCCTTAGGTAGCACAAACATAAAATTTTATATTTTTAAACAAATGGAGTATTAAAATATCTTCTGGCATTAGAAACTTAATTTGTGCATCTATAGTTTGGCTATCACAGTACCATGCCTGAAATTTATGCCAGTCTTCACATTTTACGTTGTAATGGCTGCAACGTAAAATCATTATTTAAATGAAAGATACTTGGAGAACATGAAGATCCCAATGCCAAACATGAGTTGCTGTCTGATTGTTACCTCTGTAATGACAGGCAAGGAAATCAGTCCCATTCATTTTCTTTGACACACCAAGATGACCTTGAGAACATGGGCCTTTTTTGACCCAACAGCCACTAGACCACTCAGTCTAACACTAAATCTTCTTCACTATATGCTCCTCAGAGCTTGCTGCAGCAGTTTGAAGAAGCCTTAGCAGCAGAGGAGGACACAGAAGGAGCTGTGGATTATGAGGACAGGAACATAGCGCTAAGTCAGAGTCAAACTTCTCCAGGCAGGGAGGACCAGGACGCCGCTCTGGCTGAGGAGAGCAACACCAACGAGGGACTCGAGATGCAGAGAAAGCACCTCATGGATCTCCTGCTCTCCACAAGGAGCAAGAGCTTCTCCGGCTGCTTTGGTGGAAGGTTAGACCGCATCGGCTCCTCCAGCAGCCTCGGCTGCAACTCCATGAAAGGTTAAGCTTCTGTCAAGCTTCACCAAGAGACTGGATCTAATATGTCACCGTTTGAAGTTCACAAGGACAACATGCACACACGTAACATGTCCATCACAACCCATGTCGAAAAACTGTTGAACTTGGCAAAGCATGTATTTAGGAGATTGGTGTGAAAGTACGAATGCAATTCACTGATTAAAATAGTATCTGCCTTTTAGATGAATTTCTTGCTTTATTTCATTGATTTACATTCGAGCACAGCTTGTGTCTGATGTTGCACGTCCTTTTATTAACACGTAGAACTTGTGTGAGAGCTAATGGATGCATAATTAATTTTCTTTTTATAGAAAAGAGTAATATAATTTTGTGGAATGTATTCATATTGTACTTACCTTAAAAATATAAATCTGGTGACTTGTCCTTCTGTTGAAGTGATAGTTTATTTCATCTAGAACGTTCTTTTGTTATGGCTGTTCAGTTTTTGTTATTCACTTCACAATCTACCTGTATGTATGTCTTCTCTTTCCAATCAGATCACAATGACTTGACTGTATTGTCTCAGTGTGAATAAACCTTTTTGGGACAAACCGTTTTGCAGAGATTTTGTTTCACGTTCCGAAATATTTCATCAATGTAGGCTATACCGTTATACCGTGTGATGTATAGGCTGTAGATGAACCTATACTTAATGATTAGATCATTCAACTCAAATACTGAGAATTTAGCACATTAGAACACATTATCACATTAGAACATTAGAAACTTATCAGCTGGAGAGACGCATAGTCAAAAAATCCTCTCGCGCCTACTCAGAGATCTAATGAGATCTTGCCTAATGGACCGGTGTTATTAGTGGACATAAAGCTAAAACGTGACTAATGAATTCCTGCCTAATGGACGAGGGTCATTAGTGGGCGCAAAGCTACAACAGAACCTGTGCAGCAGCAGGAGGTTATTAGCATTGAGCTTGTTGACACCTGCACTGAAAAGCCCGAGCCGCATTCCCTTTAATCCTTTTATCTAAACCTTGCAGGCCCACTTTTGATTGCATTAATAATGCTCTGGTTCTTAGACTACGCCACGCCAGACGCCTCTGAGTAGAAACATGCCATGTATCCGTCCTCCGGCGACGCTTGGCGCAGCTGGCCTCATCAAATTCTAACAGACTGTCATGGGCCCATCTCCACAAATTTTTCCAGCTTCTCAAATTACCCCGACTCCCCACCAGCCCACGTGAGAAAAGGGCTATGAGCTCTGTCTTGTCCAATTAGAGCATAGAGGTGTCTTGGAGATGTCAGGATTAGGCACACTCTGGCCCACACCTGTTGAAGGTGAGGATTGGTGTAACGTGTGTGTAATTAATGAGCTCTGTGGTGGCCTTGATGAAACAGCCTGAGCCCAGAAAGATGTTGAACCCCTACGTGCTTTTGATACAAGTCAAGCTGTAGTCATTAGTACTGTAAAATTTAAGGCAATGGCTGCTTTTATTCGTCATTAATACACCGACACCAAATTTGTCCCTTTCACATAGTTGACATAGAAGTAGGCCTACAAAACGGGTCAGAACAGCACTTAGCCACACTTCGATGATAGTAGAAGATATTATAGAACTGACTTGCTCTTATTCCAATCTGTGCTACTGCCACTACTCTGTTCAGTGATCAGAGAAGCATGTTCATAATAGCTTATAAGGCAATAAAAGGTTACCGGAAAGTAAATATTTCTCAGTACAACATCACTATAGAATGAAAAGTGCTTTATATATTTTACCATTTCAGTAAAAAACTAATACGTTAGCTTGCTGTAATATTTCAGGGAAATTTATAATTCATCTTACATGCCCATTGCTTGAATAGATGGTGACAGCCTGAATAAATTGGACCGCACCACAAGATGTGTTTGCTTGGTACCGTGTCTTCTCTGTCCAGTAAGATTTTTCGATATCAATTAAGGCCGCCTACATGAACATCAACCGCAATTACATGCTTCCAGTTTTGAAAAATGAGACAAATCAAACATAAATGGAGCACAGGCCAGAGGTCACGCACAGTTCTCGTCAGTCAGAGCTCTCGGTGAGGAAAACGGATCACAGTGGAATATTCCATTGTGGGATGTTTGATTACCGACCGACACGTCGTTAGTCTCATTTCCGAAACGGCTCTGCACCAAGATGGTCCTTGTCTGACACATCAACCTCCATTAAGGGACCACGCGACAGTTGGCCAGCTGCTGCTGTCAGGTTTGTGTAGATTCCCAAGTTAAGTACAAATGGTGAAGCAGTGTGTACTTAACCTTTTGTTTGCATTCTCCAAAATTCTGGAATTCCACGAACCCTCAATACTTGTCAGGTACGGTTTATTTCTGTTTAAAAAGCAGCTCATCTTTTTACCTTAGCATTTTCATTGTGGAAATAATTATTTTAACACTGGTTAACTATATTATTATTTTGGTCATTTTTGTTTCTACCTACTTTTTAAAATTTATTTTACTTTTGTTCTTCATATCCTTCTTAATTTAGGCTATTCTTACTTCTTTATATACAGCATTTGTGTTTATTTGATCTATTCCTTTATATCTTTTTGAACAGTTTCCTAGGGTAACTTGTGAGGTACACTTAGGAAAAGAAATCTAGAACCCTTAAAGGTTCTTTGGTTTGTTCCTCTGGGGTGATCTTTGGTGAATGATTCTTTTTGGGTTGATTGTTTTTGTCCACACTGTAAAGCACTTAAAGCTGGATTTTAAATGTATAAAAAGCAGTTATATAAATAAAATAAATAAAAGCAGCAGAGTCTTCATTTGGGAACTTGCCGTAATGTTTATTTTAAGTCAGGTAAAGGCACAGGACTTTGCATCACTCTCGATGTGAGTTGGTCACAGATAAACTAGGGCAGGACAATGAGAACACACAATCATATTAGAAGAAACAAGAAGAGTGCTGCTGAAAGACCGCAACTCATCTTCCATCAGCCCTCCTCCTCTGGGAACTTTAAGTACTGGACAAAAGCCTGTCAGGTCTGTGATCATCAACTGTTAAGAAACTGTCAGCTCCTCATAAAGCTTACATGGGATATATACATATAAATATAACAGTAAGGGCTGTGGTTGACTACATTTCTATTTAGATGGTAAAACAATACAGGAAATCAGCAACTCATTTGAATTTGAAGACTCCATTCCTTAAAGTCATAGCTCACATTAACAACTTTTACTGCTAATTTAGATTCAGATGAATCAATCAGCAGCTAGTAAGGAAGCAGTTCACTCACTTATCTCAGAAGCAGATAAATGACCTGTAGACGACCTGCAGATGACTGAAATGCATAGATGAATGCACTGAAAATTTCAAATATAAACATAATAAACAAACCCTAACTATCCAACTTTGGAAATGTTTGGAGGATTTTGTTTCCTGCTTTTGAGACAGGCTAGCTAGCTGTTCCTGAAGACAGTCATTATGCTAATCTAAGTGGTTAGAAGACATAAAATAATTCATTCATTTAATTCTAGCCAAAATAAAGTTAGTTGTTCGTAAATCCTGAATTTCCCATTTCAACTACATTTACAATGATTCAGCCCCCTTCATCCTGATAACATTGGGCATAGAGCGATAAGTTTTACAGTATACGCTATAATAGTACAAGACAGGAAGGAAAGAATTACGGTAAACAATATGCTAATATTATTACATGATAAGGTCTGATAACAGAGGAGGTGCAGGAAAGTTCCTTTACAACCTTTTTAGTGTATTTGATGCACATTATCTGCATTCGTAAAATACTTGAATAGCATGATATATTAAAAACGTATTCAAACACGGAGACTGCACTTTCTGCAACCTTTCATTTACAGTCCCAAAAATATAATACTGATTGATTTGAGCCATTTTAAAGCACTTAAAAGTCAAAATCATTAGCTGCAGCACATATTTGAACAAATCTCACTTAAGCTTAATCTTAAATAAAAACACAAAAGAACTGAACAATAAAATAAAATAAAAAAGACAAGGAATGCTTAATGTACATGTGCCATCATCAGTTAAGCATAATTCCAATACTATATACATCATTACACAACATGAATGACAGAATATCGGCTGATTACATTTATAGAGCTATGCTGTGCCTAAGCGGGTTTTCTACTATTAGATCACAGTATTGGATATGCCATTAATAACCTGCCGTTATGTACGTGGGTTTGATCAGTTCAAGAATACAGACACACCCTGAGAAAGTTCATGTGTTTTTTGTTTTTTTCCTGTAGCACTTTCTGCTCTGGTAAGAAGTTTGTGACGGTTACAACTGAATTTTAAAGACCTAAACATATGTGTGTAAACTCTTTCCAGGCATGACGGCAATAACACTATCGTTCTAAATTGGAAATCTTAGACAGCATCCAATGTGATGCTTATTCCTTAAAAATGACTACAGCTGAACTAAAGCTGGTCCTTCTGTGTGATTAGGAAGTCTTTCACTTTGCCACTGCAAGCACAAATGCAATCCTTCTTAAATCTTAAAAGGAACACTACAGAGTATTTCAATCCAATTCGTATCTACCGTATGTGTAATTACCACGGACAAATACTGACACGTTTTCCTGTATTGAATTTTTTTTTTACTACAAACTCATTTCTAATTTCTAATTGAAGTCTAAGGGCAAT
Source organism: Olivaichthys viedmensis (assembly GCA_028565825.1). Classification (NCBI taxonomy): domain Eukaryota; kingdom Metazoa; phylum Chordata; class Actinopteri; order Siluriformes; family Diplomystidae; genus Olivaichthys; species Olivaichthys viedmensis. The sequence continues at coordinate 5,060,922 of JAOUQW010000033.1, forward strand.
TGTTAGGGCAGTCAATAAACTTTGCTAAACACATATTTTGGTAGAACACTTTTAATGAATTCTTTAATGAAAATGATTTGTAAATTAAGCTGTAATTCATTCTTTCACAGATGGAACCATTTTTTAGAGGGAAGAATTTGTCGACATGCGTTACTAACGTAGCAACCATGAAAGTCTCAGTTTTGGCCTGATTATGCATGGACACCACAAAACCGTCGGGAAAGCGAAAGTAACTGGAATGACTTTTAACTGTACTGTTAACAGTGTTAAAAGGTAGACAAAACTACATAAGAACAGCGGTTAACGTTTTTTAAAGGGCGGTGTTCATAGGGCTACATGACACCTGCATACTGTAAGCCCTTCCTGACATAAACCTACATAAACATTACTTTTAGTATGTCAGAGTCACATAATGGTAATGTCACATGTCAAACATTAAAACTAAATTCCCTCTAATTAAGGGTCAGAGAAAATATATGTAACTCTCATTACGTCTTCAATCCTATAAATAGTCAAATGAAACTCACTTTATTTAAGAGTCAGAAAAAATAGTCATAACTCATTACAGTGACATGACATTGCTGTAAGTATTATAATTTTTTTTTAATTAGCAGAAATATAAAACTCGGACATAGCAGAAGTACAAAAATTAGCTGTTATGACATTCTAACGTAAGTCGACTTGGAAAGTGTCATAACACAGCCTTATGTAAAAAACTAAAATCTACGTCGACATTAAAATTGACAAAAGCAGTCCTTATGACAGCTGATGCCTGTTGGAATAAGCCTTTATAAATGTTTATGTAGGTTTACGGCAGTTGTCATATAGCCCTATGAACACCACCCTTAAGTACAGCTTTGGTAAGACTTTCTCTTGTGTCCGTCTCATCTTAAGACCTTCATTGTTAGAATTTCATGGTTGTAGTTTTGAATTCACCTTACAGTATATAGTCCCATTTTAAACGTTCATTGCCAAAATTCAATAATTGCCCTTAGACTTCCATTATAAGTGAGTCTGGAGTAAACAGATTGTCGGTCCTTTTCTCAGTACAGGGAAATGTGTCAAAATACTTGTTTTTTGGTAAATAACACATACGCTACAGATGCGGGGGATAGATATTAAGTTGAAAAAAGCTGGCGTATTCCTTCAATAATAATAAAAACAAGAACAAAAATGCAATGACTGAAAGAATTCAATGATCTAATACAGGGACTTGAGCTAAGACCCTGCAGAGTTTAGTTTTAATCCCAATCCAACACACCTGAATCTGATTCAGAGGTTTATGAAGCTCTCAGAGAGAGCTAAATCATACATGTTAGATTATGGTTGAAACAGTGCAGGGTGGACATTTTTGCTTATCTACATTCACTATAAGGATTTGAAATATTGTTATAATGCCATATTTTTTAGTAACATTTCCATCTGACCTTGATTCAAGAACATTACATTCTTTCTGAAATGAAATGTTTAGTGCAAGAGCATATTACCATAAATACAAATATAATAAAATAATAAAAAGACAAATGTCCAAAATAAAAAGTGCTACAGTGAGGATCATAAAGCAAGGCAAGGGTACTGTTCATACACGAGAACGTGGATGGAGTTTTGTTCAGAAGAAAACGGTGAGTTCATGTTCAGATTTTTCAATTAGTATGATGTATTGGAAAAAGTCTGCCTTTATGTAAGTGTGTCTGTGTTTCTGCGTCAGTCAATATGAACAAAGTACCATGTTGGAGTGGTCCAGGAAGTGGCTGGGAATGGCTTATCGGTGAGACCAAGCAGTTGTGGCCCAGTGTTAGTTTAGTACGAGTTGAGACGCAGCACACACACACACACACACACCTGAGCGCAGCTGAGCTGCAGCTGATCACAGATCATGTGAGCGCTCATATGGTGATGGAATGCTGTCGGAGCTTAGCCATCAAGAACTCATGGGTCAGGTTATGTCTTGTGATTATTCCTACAATCTGAAACAGATTACAGAGAATACAGAGTATTTATCACAATCTGAAATAGTTATATTGTTAATGTTATGACACGAAAAAAGTATTTATATTGCAGAACGTCCCATTAAATATGCTACAAAATGTTTAAAAGCAGGGAGAACAAACATATCTGGCAAAAATCTGTATTTTTACACTGCTTTCATTAACTACTGAAGTCTAAGAGTACGGACTCCCAAAATGTGACTTCACTAATGGGCACTAACAGGAATCTGATAAGTAAAAAACTGAGTACAAAACCTGATAATAAAGGCAGAAAGATTATTGTTATCATATAAGCAGTGAGGAAAATGGGAAATGTTGAGAGCCCAATTACTAAATGTGGTATATTCAATAAATATAAGAAAGCAAGGAGTTAAAAAAAGAAAGAAAAAAAAGTATATAATAAAAATAAAAATAAGTATATAATAAAAATAAGTAAATTATAGATAGATAAGTAATATAAAGTTATTTTTTAATGTTTTTATTGACTGTTTGGAAACTTTATGAAATAAAATCATTTTGCTTACACTATAATAACTTTTTGTAGTCAGTTATATTTTTGACACATCAGATAACCTTTTAGAATAGAATATAATGCTATTTATTGACACATATACATATACAAGTACAGAGAAATTCTTTCTTTGCATATCCCAGCATGTTGGTAAGCTGGTGTCAGAGCGCAGGGTCAGCCATGATACACCGCCCCTGGAGCAGGGAGGGTTAAGGGCCTTGCTCAAGGGCCCAACAG
>JAOUQW010000033.1:5072443-5082766 GCA_028565825.1 Olivaichthys viedmensis
CGTGCTAATCCCAAGCTTTGGCTTGAGCCTGAAATCTTGGGATTAGCACGGCGACAGCGCAAGGGTGTGTGTGTGTGTGTGTGTGTGTGTGTGTGTGTGTGTGTGTGTGTGTGTAAACATGTCTCACCATCTTGGTGGAACAGTTGATGTATGGCAGTCTCCTGAGGGTTGAAGAAAAGGGTTGCCATATCATTGTAGGTCTTATTGGAGCAGAAGAACCGCCGTATTGTTGAGTTCACATCCTCATTTTCTGACACCTACAAAAAGACGAGGACGCTTATGATAAATTAATGCAATATAAACATTTCAGGTACATACATTTAAAAAAATTAAATAATAATACTTTATAATTAACCATAATTTTAAGCATGTTCCTTACTGCAGTTCGAATATATATCCAGTAGGCGGCAACGATGTATTAATAGTGTATAACGGTGATGGCGGAAATGAACTGAAATCAGTAATAACACCACAAGAGTTCATTTTTGCAACTATTTTGAGCTCTGAGACGAAGTGATGTGGATGCCTGGCATGAATTTACAATGTATTCAACTAAACCAGCAATAATTTATTCATTTTTAACATTTTCCATATATTAACAATGACTGTTCTATCTAAAGGCCTTTGCTGATGAAATGTATTGTAGTTTAGGATAGAGGTGTGCATTGAGACTGGGATGCCCACGGGGACTCAACAAAAAAAAGTCACTGGAGCAGGCGTTTTTTTTACTCTCATGTGGGCGGTCAGATATGAAGCTTGGGACACAAAGAGAGATTTACATTTAAATTTCCAATAACGTTCGGTAAAACTCCATTAAATGTCTTAAACTACAATCGACACAAATCATGTACCTCGGCTTTGCGGATTAAGCCCATTTTACACCAGAACCGACGCTGCACGCGCAGCACACCGCAACCGGCCCACAACGCTTTTCATTTTATACCGGACGCTGCACACATTCATCAAGTACATGGGGGCATGGAGCATTCGTTTAAATCACGGGTTCAGTAAATATAATGTGCAAATATCTGTACTGACGGTCAGTTTATTATAAACATGCATTGCCACTGTGTCTGATCACAAAGTTTGTTAATCCAGTGAGATTTTCACGTCTACGCTCTGTGGCAGTTATAACTTTCACAGAGTTTAAATTTGAATTAATATTAGAAAATAATGCAGGTGGTTACATAACATAACAGTGGGAGCAGGCGGGATTGGTCAGATTTCCTTCGGGACCGGGCGGGAGTGGGATTTTTTTTTTTAAAACAGTCCCGCACACACCTCTAGTTTAGGCTACAATTTTTGTGGCTTAAAAAAGACTAAACTTCCGAATACTGTAACGAACGAACACTCGAATTATTAGGGCCAGCCCTAGTGTTCACACATTGGTTTCTTATGATGTCAGATAGAAGTGAATGATCTGTACAAATGAATTTTAATACGGTGCTTCTCAGTTTTTGTACTTTCCTAAAATCAAAAACTAAATATCTGTTATGTATATTTCTAGGTAAATGAAAGGCTGTTTTACAGCTGGGGCATTCTTTGGCTGGGATGCTGCTGGTTTTGGCTTTCAGCTCAAGTCAGAGTAATATAAAAAGCAACACAATGAACTGGAACATGCAAAGATCACAAGCCCTCACAGCTCATTAGATCTGTTTGAGTCATTCTAATGCCCGGAAGCATAAAGGAAAAAACTGATGTAGAGAAAAAAGCAGATCAAAGTCATAAAGAGAAAGGAAGTAAGAGAGAGAAAAAAAAGAGCATACACCAACTGGTACTGTTGTGTTGTTGGCGGTCGGAGAGACTAAATCCCTGCACTCTCCCAGGGTCATGGAGGCCATGAAAATCACCACAGTGGTGACCAGACACACCAGTAGACTCTCCAGCACCCTGCCAAACAGGAAGCATCCATTCAAAAGCAATGGAATGGCAGTACTTTCACTAATCAGGACATTTCTTTCCAGTTACAATAATAACAACGACAATTCATTCGAATAGCACCTTTCATACACCCAAAGGATCAAATTAACACAGCTATCCAGTTATGCCAGTTAGTTTTCATCGTCAAAACTGGTTGAACAGATACAGAAATGTAACATAGTAACATTTAACATAGTAACATAGTACAGGTAAAACAGAGAAATAGATGACAGTTAGCTTACATAGCAACAAACAGCATCTGGGAATGTGTACCTAATGAATTTGGCTTTAGGGTGGACGTTCTTCATGCGGTACTTGGCGAGCCGCTTGTTGATGCAGTTGAACATGGCGCCGAGCAGGCCGCCCACCAGCCCCATCAGCACGAAGAAGGCAAGGTCCACTGCTGTCCATAAGTGACAGTTCTTATCCCCATCTGTACACTGCAGAAAGGAAAGATACACATCATGGGACGTACGTCAATAAGACCAAATCACAAGCAATCCTAAATGGCTGATGACAGGAGTCCATGTCACAGTCATATAAATACATCTGAAAGATTTAATGACAGCAAGCTTTTAAAAAATGTATTGTCTCAATCGCGAGGGTATTCTAGTGACTGTAAAGCTTGTCAGAAATGCGGTCACATCACCTAATAAGAAGATGGACTGGTAAAATCTCAGTCATCTATGTGTTATGTTACACAACCACTCTTCAGACAGCAAATTGTTAAACAATTTATTCGGTTATCTCTAGATGTTCACCAACTCTATAGCCATGGTTACTCAAGCATATAGGGTACCCCATTTCTAATTATGAAGGCTGTTTAAATCGATACTGTAGATAAATGCAAATAAAAATAACCCATCTATATCCTCTAATTTATTTATATGCCATACATATAGGCTTACAATTAGTTGAATTCCTACAAATAGTTGATTCCTTAGTAAAAGTTTCTTTCAGCAGTTTCGAGGTTTTAAGGAGAAACTATTAGCTAGGAACTTTTAGTGCCACTTATATAACTTAGTGGAAAATTAGGATTCGTTTTTTCTGAATACGGCCCCGGGTCTTAGTTTACGCATGAATGAATGCACCAAGAGACATGTCAAGAGCTGAAAACGTTCGTTCAGGACCACAATTTCGCCTTTCTCCAATTTGCGTCCTTTTACCTTAAACTCTCCGAAGTTGAGCAGGCCGGGGAGCTGAAAGGAACCCCATTTGTTGTAGTTGATTCCAGAGCGAAAGAAGTTGAGTGTGAAGGTGGCAGACATGGAGCAGAACAACTACAGACAGATAAAAAGGTAGAGAGATAATAAGATATATATAAAACAACAAATATTCTCTTTTACTTGTTTTTTTCCCCTTTAAATCTTCAAAAATACTATCCATAAGTATTCTATATTTATCTGCTTGGCCCACCACCAACACTGAATTCTACTGAATACTACTAATTCTGCTGAATATTGTAATAATAAAGTGGATTTTCAGAATGCATGCTTTTCTCCCAAAGGAAACTATTCTGTGTTGTCTCCATCTCCTCACCACTTTCCATGTGAGGGCCTGGTTCCAAAAAGAGGAGCCCTCCTCCAGACTGAAGAGGGTGCCTCCGATGGGAGCCCCGAACGCTGCTGCCACTCCTGCTGCTGCTCCCGCCGACACAAAATCCCTCTTATCCCTGAGGTTACAAACCACAGCTTTAAAAAGATGTAAGCAGCAGTATAAGCCCGTCAACATTTAACATTTTATTAACATCAGAAAATACTGGCTTATGGCTGTCACATGCATTGCTGTTGCTCACTATGTGCCAGCACGGGGGGAAAAAAACCTGAATACATGTTCAACATTAGACTGGAATACATTACAATGTAACAGAATGTTCTTTCTTGACAAATGGAGTGTCTTCAATGGTTAACGGAAAGAAGTTCTCACCTGTCGCTACGAAAATAGGGAAACTGAAAGCGGATTTTCCTGAAGGTGATGCTCTGAAACTAAATTGAAACATTTGTATTTATTTATTTTTTACAAATAATTCAATATCATACTCAAAACCTAAAAGAAAGCAAATGAATAGTATTGCCACTATTACAGTACTACCATGTCAATGTCTCAACACTATTAGGGAAAAAAAAAAGGTTCCATCTAGCACCCTTAAGGGTTCTTCAGTTTGTCCCTCTGGGGAAACCCCTAACAAAGGGTTTCTCTTTTAGAGAGGGTTCCAAGTAGAACCTTTTAAGAACCCCTAACTATCCAAACAACACCTGAGAATTTTCCTTTCTAAGAGTGTATTATCAAAAGCATTTACCGTTTCAATGGAGCTGCATTCAGTCATCAGATTAATGTTGTAAAGTATCAAAAACGTAGGTTTACGTTTAGGCTGATGTCAAGCTTAAGGCTCTTGTTTTATCCCTGATTTATGGAGGTTTAATTAAGAATAGGTTTGATAGTTTGTACCTGGGGGAGTCCAGCTCCTACAATGGCTCCACTGTGGATCATGGGACCCTCTTTCCCCACAAACAAACCTGAAACAGGGAATGTATCACACTAAACCTGTTCAATCCCACAACACAAGTATCAGCCAGTGCAAATGATGGAGAAACAACATTATACAAGTGCAATGTAAAGCTTATAGTTACACCTTCCATTCAAAACTTTCTGCAACATCACAGTAGTGAATTAATATTATACTACTGCAAATAGTACATTGTTAGTTTATTTGATGATAAATTGTCAGTACATTTCAAGTACTAAGCGAGAACATTTCTCTCACACTATGCTCTACTATGTACACTATGAGGCTTAATTTTTGCAGATTTTAAAGAAACAATTTCAAATTTTTCGAGCCCTCTGTTGCCTGTGAGAAAGAAATAAAAAAAGCTTGTCAATGTTTCTACTGCAACTGCAATTCTTATTTCTTTATTTATTTTAAAAAGGGCAGAGCTAAGCGGAGCTAACTGAAAACAAAATCCTAAAATGAAGAAACTAGCAAGACCCATTGCATGGCATCTTGTATTGCAAATCACAGCTTTTTTAAGGTATCTTTAAAAGTATATTATTCTAGGTCTAGAAACGCGTTTAAATATAACAAACTGCACCTTTAACTACATTGTAATTCATTACCTCCAGCAACAGCGAACACAACTCCAACGGCTTTACAGACGAAGGTGCGCAGTCGCACAATTCCTGGAATCTTCACACCATTCAGGTAACTTTTGATCTCCGGTATACCTGATCCGGCAGCCACAGGCTGAAATAACACAAGGGAAAGCGTTAAATACAAACAAAAGTCTATTTGCCTATAAGACCATAAAGCTATGCGTACTTCTCTCACTGAATCTCTCACTGAATCCTGGGCATTGCACATTATTAGATTGAGATATTTAGTTCCTGGGCTAAGGCTAATGTGCTGATGTCATTTACTTCCCAGGCTAAGACTGATGTGGCAAGTGATGTAGTAAGTAACATGATGGGGGCTGAGAAATATCCGATCTGATTACTACAGAGGTGTAAAGGATCCATACTGTTACCTCGATCAGAACCAGGACACCGGCAATAAAGACAAACGCCATATTGAATGCTAGAAGTTCAAGCAATGACAAAGCAAGGCAGCCATTTTCACTGCAGTCTTCCACAGCTAAAAGATACGTCAAGGATAATCAGTCAGCAAACTGCTCATGACTAATGTACAATACACTTCCTACCTGTGTGCAGCTAATATTCAAAATCTAAACGACGTCCATCCAGCACAAAGGATACATTTTCCAACCAGTCTGAACTTTAGCTGGGTGAAGAGGTGCACAAAGAAATCGACTAACACGCCAATCTAAAAAGACAAAAAGTAGTAATCAACATTCCATTAGAAAATATGTAAACACACAGATACATTAACATTCATCAATTATTTATTATACCAAGCCTGTAGATACTCCAATGGCAAACACTAACATCCATTTCACGGCTTCGTACTTTTTCGCTTTCTAGAATGAAAGAGAGGGATCATATAACAAATGAGAAGTGAACGAGAGGCAATTAGCACAGAATCACTACGTACATCGTGTACAGTGATCAGATATTTTACCTTATTGTCCATGCCCTCCAATACCTCCACATACGGATCATTAATACACCGGTCATAATCCAAACTCTGCAAATAAAAGGACCATTAAAACCGTCTCCATATTCAGCACCACCCCATTAACTTTAGGTTCACTTGGTTCAACTTAAGCGAGTATGGTCAAGTCTCACCTCGTAGTCTTTTCTGGGTAGTATTTCATCTTCATCTTCCCTGGTCTCTCCAAGAATCGTCTGACAAAGTTTAAAAATCATGGTGCACAGTTTAAAAGTGGTGCATACTTTTAGAAATGAATCGAGAAATAGGGCAATCTCAAATGTCTCCTTACTGGACATACTCTGTTCATCTTTTATATTAAAGACGAAAACAGATACATAGTTTAAAATTTACTGAATATGGGAAAATAAAGTATGTCCTTAATCATATACATTTATTCAGAGCCCTTTAAGTGACATGCATCATTTAGGTAAAACGTTATGGTAATAAGCGTGTTTCAATAGACGCATGTTAGGTGACTAAAAGTAGAACGTGGGATCTTAAACATTGGAATGTGGATTTTTGCTTTCAAATACATAAATATTATTAACATTCATATAGTATAAGAGCAGTGAAATTCCTTCCGACAGCCGTAGTACCCTGCGTGTGTGGGTGTGTGTATGAACATCCAAAATGATCTAATTATATGGATTTAAACACTCATGTATGCCTCACTGATTTATGCTTAGGCAGCACGGTAAATTTAATTATTCTGTCACTTCAACCCAGAAGCACATTTTTAGTTTTTTCGACATTGCTGTAAGGCGAGGCAAGTTTATTAATATAGCACAACTTCATACGCAAGGTAATCACGAGTGCTTTACAAAGAATAAAATGAAGGAAAGTCTTGGCTTTCGGCTGATGCTGATAATACCTTTAGAATTCAAATGCCCGATTGTCAACCATGCAAAAAGGCGCCTTAAAGCTTTGCGGTGCATTAGGACGATATTTAAATAAATGAGAGATTTCATTCACACATAAGGCAACATTCACCAACGTTTCATACTTGGGGTAGTGCACATATGTAGGGAGTAAGGGGGCCATTTGGGATTCAGCCTAAAACAGATTGAGTTATTGATCTAGGCTAACTATTGATCTAGGCTAACAGATGGCCAATTATTCCTAAACAAAAGGGCTCACACCTCAATATCCACAGCACCTATTGTCCTCTTTAGTTCTATTCAAGAGAACAGGAGACTGTTTTACACGCCTGATCATATTTCCAGGGTTGATCCTGCCTGTTATTTCAGTACTTGCACAGTAACAATGAATAAACAAACTCATTGTACTATAGCTACCCAACTGTTAGCCAAGGTAATTATGCCAAGGATGGCAGAAGAGTCCACTGATGAGCCCCCAAAGTGAGACACAGACTAATCACACTGATCAATCCACTAAAGATCCGGAGTGGAAGTGTGTGATCATTCGCGCGAGATGAAAAGCACCGATGTGTTGAGTTGTGTAGAGAGAAACCAGAAGGTGGAGCATCAGCAGGAAGCTCTGCTAGCTAGCTAGCTAGCATATCGTGCAAGAAACAGCCATGCTGGAAGCACGTGTAAAGCTGAAACACTGCCAGGACGCTGCTGGAGACTGGCACAATAACACGGAATTCAGTGAGCATCGTGCCTACCAGCTCCTCCGGCGTTCTCGTTTCTCCCTCCCTGCAGCAGCACTGACAGCACAAACAGCTCCCACAGCACGCCATCTTCAGCATCACACACTGTGGGCGGGCCCACTCGCGTCACGTGACGGGCGGGGACGCGCACCGAAGCTATTCAAGTCCCCTGTGTGCGCGCACGGTTTGCGCACAATTTCTGATCGGTTCGGTATGGAGCACGACACGGGACTAATAAAACAAATAAATAAACAAATAAACAAACAACTAAATAAATAACTAAATAAACAAATAAACAACTAACTAACTAAATAAATAAACAACTAAATAAACAACTAACTAACTAAATAAACAACTAAATAAACAAATAAACAACTAAATAACTAACTAAATAAACAACTAACTAACTACATAAATAAACAAATAAATAACTAAACAACTAAATAAATAACTAAATAAACAACTAACTAACTAAATAAACAAATAAACAACTAAATAAACAACTAACTAACTACATCAATAAACAAATAAATAACTAAACAACTAAATAAATAACTAAATAAACAAATGAATAAATAACTAAATAAACAAATAAATAACTAACTAAATAAACAAATAAATTACTAAATAAACAAATAAATAACTAAATAAATGTGGGACAGAAATGTGGAAATAAAAAAAACCCCATAAATTAAATAAATAAACAAACAAATGTGGCACAGAAATAAACAAACAAATAACTAAATAAATAAATGTGGGACAGAAATGTGGAAATAAAAAAAAAATACATAAATTAAATAAATAAACACACAAATGTGGCCCAGAAATAAACAAACAAACAAACAAATAAATAAATAAATGTGGAAATAAAAAAAATACATAAATTAAATAAATAAACACACAAATGTGGCACAGAAATAAACAAATAAATAACTAAATAAATAACTAACTAAATAACTAAACGTGGGACAGAAATGTGGAAATAAAATATAAATAAACAAATGTGGCACAGAAATAAACAAATAAATACACAGATAAATAAATACAACTTATAACTAAATAAAAGAACCAAATACAACTTATAAAACACAAAACACAACAGTGAGAAGATTGAGGAGTATACTTGTCTATCGTATACATCCAAAACACAATGTATTATAACAAGTAAATGATGTAAAAAAAAAAATATATATATATATATAATAACAAAAAAGCAAACCGTTATACATGAATGAACACCTTACATGAGATCAAATCTAGTCCCTAGCCAAAGCCCTTATCTTTGCCCTGACCCTAACCAGAAAGCCCTTCATCACACACATACAGAACCCTTTATTGTAGTTTTACAAATAAAACGCACAGACAAGGTGTGTCCCCTCACTGATTGTTTTCGGACACACGTTTATGCTAAACGTGCGCAATGATATCGGTAGAAAACGCAAAGTGTGCGCACGTTTGATTTTCACCGACCTACTATTTTCTGCAAAAAAGCAGCATGGGCTCGCGCTGTGTTAAATGGCGCGTCGACTGGAGGGGGGCGTGGTTTGTGTCGAAGACTCCGCCCACTCTAGCTATTGCCGACTCATTTTTCTTATGCGGCCAAAAAGAATCGGCTCTTTTTTTTTTTTTGTGAACATCCGGGAACAACAGTTTGAGGGGAAACAACAACAACAACAACAGCAACAACAACAACAGCCTCGCCTCTTTGTTTCCATTCCAGAGTAAAGCTAGGGTAAGTCCGCGCGTGCACGAGCTTTGTCGAGCTAGCTGGCTAACTCCGGCGCAGCCGCTGCAGTGCGCGAGCGCGCGCGCGCACATGTTCCGAGAAGGAGCCACCATCTCCTAATGCAGAAGACAAGAGAGCCCGCTAGTGCCGCCTTAATCTCTAGGCTTATTTATTCGTGTGCAGTAGTTAGGGACGAGTCCATAAAAAAAAAAACCCTGGGCTGAACAGAAAGAAAAAAAGAATAGGAACTTAATTATGGGCGAGCCTCTCGAGCCACGGTGAACCTCGTTAGCTGTGTTAGGAGATGCCTGCGTTAGCTGTGTTAGGAGGTGCTTGCGTTAGCTGTGTTGGGAGATGCTTGCGTTAGGAGTGTTAGGAGATGCTTGCGTTAGCTGTGTTATTAGCTGTGTTAGGAGATGCTTGCGTTAGCTGTGTTAGGAGGTGCTTGCGTTAGCTGTGTTAGGAGGTGCTTGCGTTAGCTGTGTTGGGAGATGCTTGCGTTAGCTGTGTTGGGAGATGCTTGCGTTAGCTGTGTTAGGAGATGCTTGCGTTAGCTGTGTTGGGAGATGCTTGCGTTAGCTGTGTTAGGAGATGCTTGCGTTAGCTGTGTTAGGAGGTGCTTGCGTTAGCTGTGTTGGGAGATGCTTGCGTTAGCTGTGTTAGGAGATGCTTGCGTTAGCTGCGTTAGCTGTGTTGGGAGATGCTTGCGTTAGCTGTGTTGGGAGATGCTTGCGTTAGCTGTGTTATTAGCTGTGTTGGGAGATGCTTGCGTTAGCTGTGTTAGGAGGTGCTTGCGTTAGCTGTGTTGAGAGATGCTTGCGTTAGCTGTGTTAGGAGATGCCTGCGTTAGCTGTGTTGGGAGATGCTTGCGTTAGCTGTGTTGGGAGATGCTTGCGTTAGCTGCGTTAGCTGTGTTGGGAGATGCTTGCGTTAGCTGTGTTGGGAGATGCTTGCGTTAGC
>JAOUQW010000033.1:5103872-5115903 GCA_028565825.1 Olivaichthys viedmensis
ATATAATCAAGGTCTGTCATTTTCATTTTCAAAGGAATTAATCTCCTCTCATTTTGTCTGCAGGCTGCCGAATCTGGTTGGGGTTCTGGATGCAAGCATGAACCTCTCAATTGATGCTTCAGCCAGAGGTTCTTAATCCAGTCTTAAATTTTGACTACATCCCAGCTTCGTCTTGTATTTTAGCTCCCAGTACACCTGTTTAATTGGATACCTGAGCCTCAGGGTTCACTGTGGTCTTTGCAGTGATGTTTTTTTTTATAGGATGTTTACAGAACTCTGGAAATGTACTTACCTGAGAGGTTTGCTGCTAATCGCTCACTGCCATAAGGAATGTCTCCTGATGAGAACATTCCTTGACTATTCAAGGCTGTGTCCCAAACCACATACTATGTACTAAATTGTATGTCTAAACATTAATGACACCATTGGTGTACTGACATACTACTTAGTACAGTACTATGCGGTGTGGGACGCATTTCACGTGTTGGCAGTCATTATTACAGAAGTGTTATGAAATTAAAAGGTTCATTGAAAAAAATAAATAGCACCACAAAGTGTCTAAGTATATTAGCTAACTAGATGTGCAAACAATAATTAATAATCATTTGCATTCATACAGAGTTTTGTCACACAAACTAGCCGGATAACATATTAGCTCGCTAGCTAAAACAGAGCAGAAGATAAATTACACAGATCGGTGAAAAATACACACACCAAAGTCCAGCAAACGCTTCAACTGACTCACTCTCACCCAATATAACTGTGTTTAAAGTACAAAACTACAGAGAAACACACCAAACACGCACTATTAGCCACTAACCCAGCTAACGTTAGCACACTACCTAAAACACAGGGCCAAGATACCTGGGTGAATTACACACACACCAAAGACGAGCAGGTGCTTTGATCGACTTGCTTACGCCCGACATAACCAAGTGTAAAGTACAAAAAACCCAGAGAATCACACCAAACACACACCATTATCCACTAGACAGCTAACGGTAGCTTGCTAAACAACTTCACAACTGGGTAATGATGGCTAAAAATTCCCCAACAAGCATATGATGGCTGGCTATCATTTAATATTTAGCTAGATAATTGGAGAATAAATACAATGTCTACCTGTTCAGAACTACCCATCTCTCTTGAATTCTTGCTCTTCATGCGCCCTGATGATGTATGACGTATCTGTAATGGCGTATGACTTATTTGTCCAAAAACTCCCTCCGAAACCTCAATAATGACATTTTTTTCATTTTTAACTAAAAAGAAAATGTTACACAGTGCAGTTTTAAATTAAAGTAACAGTCTTTTATGAATGTCAAATGTATTCAGGAAACCATTTACACAACAATTTGTGCTTTCTTTATCTGGAGCACTTAATATTGTGATAGGATATATGATATTTTATGATTACCATACAAAGGAAGGCTTCATATTGATTCTGGTCCTATAATTTTTTTTGCGAACAAAATCTACATTTACATCATGACTTTTGTGCTGGCTTCCTGCCCCACATCAGTTCGTTCTGATTGGGTTTATCACCACACAAAGAGATATTGATGCCTCTAATACCCTTTTAATCTGCCATCTGCTGTGCTGGCAGGCTTCTCCATTTGATTTTGAAGCCATTATTGAATGACTTCAAACTTGGATTAATCTCACCCACAGCAGGCACGGCCAAAAGACAAGCTGCGGATGTGTCCAAAACTGAATTCTACTAGCTACCGTCATGTCAGATGTATCGTAATTATGACTAATGCGCACCGATGAACTTGTAAAAAAGAATTGGAAAGTTTCTTTCTGATCACCGAGTTGGTGATGCATTGTAGGGTATTCATTATCAGCATTTTGAGTTCTGACATTGCGGATACTGAGCCTCTTGAGTAAAAACATTTCAGTGCCTGTCTCTTCAAAGAAAGCAACAGACACAAAAAAGGTGGCTCTTTTGTTTTATAATTTACAAAGTGAATACTTAAATGCATGCCAAGTCATAAAGTCACTTAGGAAGTCAGAATTAAGGATGTTATATGAGTGCATTGTTAGTCTTTGAGTAAATAGTAGGTTATGGGCACATAACCTGCATGCTGCTATATTCATACTGTATATTTTTGAATTTACTATTTAAAGGTGTTGTACAATTTTTTCATTCTGTGTAGTACAGTAGTAAGCAGCTATGTTTCTGTATTTGTGAAAAGCACAGGTCCCATGCATCTGCACCTGCCAGAGGAGTAATTACAGCCCATCTGTTTGTTTTTTGTTTTTATACACACTCCCAGTGATTCCGAGATATCGCTGTTAGAAAGCAGTCCGTGGCTGTATCCCAAATAGTTCCCTACTGGAACTAAAGGGCACTACATAGGGTGCAAGAGCCATTTTATATCTGATATAATGCATTAATTTGGTGAGTTGTGAGCCACCTGGGATTCACTTACTTGAAATTTTGGTGAAGGTGTGGTCAAGGTTGGGAAAAGGGATGTGATTGGGTTAAAGGCATCCGAATAAGGCTAATGGAGACAGTTGTCTAGACAATCCATTTAGAGGCGTCAGTGTGCGGAGTCGCTATCAGCAAAGCCGCCAGCTGGGGAGTTAATGTGATTTGAGAACCTGTTTCACACCTTTTAGCGCAGCTTTGCCCACAATAGAAAGACTGTGTGACTCTAGGCCTTCTCTTTGTGAATTATACAGCCCTGAGTTGACTCAGAATAAATATGCTATTCTTTGACTGCTTAAACAATATAAATATTCTCCAGAATCCTAATTTCAAAAATAGTTTTATCTGGTTGTATGAAGTGATGAGGTTCTTTTGATTGCTTTGTTCAATCCTCCAGTAGAGGGAAGAATTTGTTCTGTTTTCTGCTCAGTGCAGTTTTTTCATCATTGTAATTACTAAACAATGATATGATTAGAGCCATTTATTATAGAACATGTGAATATATGATCATATTCATTGCTTCATGCATAAGTCATGAGCAGCGTAATTACTCTCAATGCAGCCACTTATTTGGAATACAGTGTTTGTGTTGTTTGTTGGATTGTTGATGGTTTTTCTTTTTTATGAACCCCATTCATAATCCATTGCGTGCATGTGTGTGTGTGTGTAATTGTGTGGTGTGTGAATAACAGAATGTGCTGTAGAAATGACTGTGCTGCACCTTTAGCCTACATTATGGCTCCCCAATTGGTAGCTTTCAGTAGATCATTAGATCATTTAGAATAAACTATAATAAAAGCAAATTTATTTCAGTCATATTTATATATTTATTGCCCATATATTGTGGTTTATGAAAAACATTGTTAACAGTTTGAATATGGTATTGTCAGGCGAGGACAAGCGAGCGGAAACGAATGCAGATGAGTCGGCGAACAGCAAGGCTTTATTTTGATCAGGCAAAGGTACATAATCGAGGCAAAGAGGAGAGTAAAAAAAAACAAGCAAAAAGGTCAAACCGGTCAAAACAGAAAGGGAAATAGCGGTAGCGGAAGTAGCGAGGCAGGCTAGGGGTCAAACACAGGATGAACGAAATAGGTATTGGTACACTAGCGAAAACAGGCTTAGTAGTGTAGGCACGGGGGCAAACAAGATTTAGCAGTGAGTGTGAGTGGAGAGGTGGTTTTTATGCATCGGCGGTAATGCAGGACAGGTGGATACTGATTAAAATGAGGGTGAACTTGAATGGAAAAAAATTGAAGGGGCAGGGGAGGCGTGACCTGGCGCTGGGGATTCTGGGAATCGGAGTTTCCCGGGGAGCGGGGCGGACGTGACAGGTATGTATACGTAAAACCTCACTTCACTTGGTACAGTCGGTTGACCTAATATGCCGCATGTTTATCTTATACTTTTAATGATAGGTTTTTTTCCTATGCATTATGCAGTTCTTATTTGTTTCTCACAATAAATAGGGCAGCAATCCCTATGGGAGTATTTGAAGGTATAAAAATGCATATTGTTTCCGAACTTTCGTTCTTCTGCCTTTTTCTCCCCAAGAAAAAAAAAAGAGCAAATGAGAAATGATTTGCATGTCTTACGGGGAATTTCGAAGCCATCAGACTATGCTTCGTTCTGTTTCTCCTCTGGCATATCCCTGCACATCTGTTCATTTCTGATGAAATATCCTCATACCGATTATGTTGATTACACTGGGAAGCAACACGGTTCATCTGCTTCCAGAACTGTAATCAAAAAAATTTATTCAACAGTTATTCGTGCCCTGGAGAACTGAAACAATCTCTATCCTAAAAATAATTTTTCTTCTCTTCCAACGTTATCTGGCTCTATGACCCCGAGGCCTGGATTTTTATCCAAATAAAGCTCCTGCCGTGCTGGACATGCTCTTGATAACTGTTACTTTACAAGGCTAACATGCCCTTGACTCTTCCTTCTCTTGTGTAATAACTTATATAGTTCCACTCAGGGGTACAACTAACATACTTTATCCAGGGGGCAAAAGAGAGTGAACGGACCCCTCGTATTAGGGACAAAGCTATTTTCATCCTGCTACAAAAAAATCCCAAGGTTAGATACTATATTTTTCGCTTGCCCATGTAGGAAGACTATTTATTTTAGCTTTAGGATACAAAGTATGAGTAGATATAGCACTTATAATCCACACTTCTGTCATGCAGTGACATCATTTTTCAGTTTTTAATGCTTGTGTGTTCTTTTATTGCGTTGTTTATCCTCGAATTTCAGTTCAACAGCTGGAGGAAGAGACAAACTCGAATAACGCAATTGGAAAGTTGAATTTTCCATCAGCGTCTAAGCTTCAGGCTATCATATATGGGGCTGTTCAGCAGAAGTGTGCTTAAAAAAAAAAAAATTCTGTGTAGAAATGGATTGCTTTCTGAAATAACTCCCTTTCATGCACATCATTGCATTTGTACATTTCCATCTGTGCTGACGGCAACAAGGTTGTGATGAGCTTGGTCGAGGAAGGGGGTCCTGAAATGAGAAGCCAGAGGCACAGGTAGCAGGAAGTGGAGCTGAACTTTATTTTCCTTTCCCTTTTCAGGGGTGCATTCTCAAAAGTAAATGTTGACTACACACTAATAAACAAAACTGATTACAAAAATGATTTAATTGCTTTCGTCGTCTGAATCCTCAGATGCGCAGGCTCTGCTCCGCTATCGAGCTCCTCTCTCTTGGTTCTCTGGCTCCCTACTGAGAAAAAACAGGCATATAAATAGGAAGCCGGAAATCATCCGCAGCTGACGCTTGGCCACGCCCACGCTGCACATAGGTGTTACCTTTTCTCAGCTAGAATTGTTAATTTCATATGTAGGTTTTTTAGTGACTGTAGCTTATTTCTAATTCATTTAAAGAGCAGCATGATCCGGGAGTAGTTCTCATGTCAAGTGAGCACATTGAATGTACATGGTGCCCTTCATTTATTTTTTTTAGAAATGAAAAGTATAGCTTTTTATAGGTAGCTTATTATAATAGTCTTTATTTACAGTGTAAAGCATAATCATTCATAAATTAACTATGAATCTATAAAAATGACTACAAATCATGGAAAATAGACCCAAGAACTATGAATAGGCCAGTCTTAACAACCACATTTTTAATCTGGATTTAAAAACACCTATGGAGTTTACAGTCCTAATCATCTCTGGAGAACTGTTACAGAGTTAAGAGAGATTATAAGAAATACATCTTTCACCAGCTGAGTTGTAAGCCATCCTAGGATTAACAGGAGATCTGCCAACTGGCTTCTTAAACATGTACAAAGAAACACAGTCCACATCAGAAATCTTTCAGTCTTGCTTTCTCCTCCATGTGCAACCCATCAACTTTAAACTACTACAATATTGAACCCAGTGTCTGATCTCTTCCAACTCAGGAATTCTGATCAAGGTCCGGGTTTTCTTGTGTGAACCTGGAAATAATAAAACAATGAGCTAAAGAGCAGATAGATCATCTTTATTATCATGATTGACTGATTCACTGTCTGCTTTGGTGTACAGCTATGAGCCTTAGAGGAAGCTCGAGGAGACAGTTACTGCAGTGCTACTATGGTATACTGATGATATTAAGCCAGATGCCTGGGGTGAACTCCAGTATGCCTCTGTGAACTGTCTGCTTCCCACTACACAAAGAGAGCCCAGCGTTCTCAATATTTCATACTGAGCAACAAACTTGCTTGACTGTCATATTAGAATATTGACGAATACATAACCTGATAGAGGTGATGATGTATTTCAAGGTTATTGGCTTGTTTAATTAGTTATTTTTCATCTTCACAGTTCTGATATTTGGTATGCAGACAATATCACAAGTCAGAACAGCATCTGATTTATGTCTATTGACTGACTTAGAGCAGCTTATAAAGTATTTAGAGCGGCGCAGGCCTGGTCTGCAAAATGCAAAATCAATATCTCAATATGAAGAGATAGAGATGAATCTAGCTTACTCATGCCTCATACATAAGCATCAATTTAAATTTGGGCAAATTGTTTGATCAGTTGACACCATTGGTACATAAATATTGTTTGGCAAGTACAAAACCTTCTCTTAGAAGCCCAACTGAGACTGTTGTTTTCAATTTTCAGGTTTTGTTAATTGACTTTTCTTCATAATTCGTAGTGATATATATGCAGTGAAAGCCCTACATGTTAATACTTATAACTGGTTTTACCTTAATGGGGGGTAATTGTAATGCACTCCATTGTAGGTGCGTGTCTGCATGTTCTGTTTTTGTTACTTACATACTGACGAGCTTTGGGAAACACAATGACCCAAATTGTCAGGTCTTATCAGTAAAAACAGATGTTGCTGTAAATATGTCCTCGGTTAGTGTGTGGCTTGTGGTCTCAGCAGGCCTTAATGTTGCATTTAGGCTTCTGTCAGACAGCCTCACCAGGCTAATGTGAGCGACCATCAGTGTAAATTCACGGCCGTTTTGCTCTGAAATTGTAAGCGTCGGCTGTTTATTCGCTGCAGTGTAGATCACCAGAGATGCTAGCGCACATTAAACCGAAGATGCTCTACTGTGCAGTTCTCATCTGTTTTGGCTTAATGTCGTACTTTTGCACTGATACTGTGGGCTCTCTATGAAAGATTTAGTAGGGAATCCTCCAAATCTCCTGTAAAAGCTGGATTCGTGTTCTTCATCTGACTTGTTGATGGGTGCTATAATAGTATGCTATTGACAGATTTATGCTAGAATATCCTCTGCAGGCACTAAGGTAAATTACCAATAAATACAGTACATAAAGTAATTTGCTGATTTATACATTAACACATAAAATATTTTTCTTACTCTGTAAATCAGCACAGACACATCTTCCTCATATTCTTTCACATGTGCTTGCGTGATAGGGGTCTTGCTACCATTGCTTTATAAAGTACCAAAAAGTCATACAGTACTTGACTAAAAGTAATCATACCTTGCTGGGCAAAGTTAAAGTAACAATAAAAACCAAACACAATATGCTTTTCAATAAACCTGTGAAAGCAAAAGACATTTTGAGCATTGGGCTTTAATAGATAATAACTACTTAATCTGGTTCACTGAATTAACCAATGTGTGTGTTTGCATGACTTTATTAATTTTTGCTAATTGCAACAGGTTAAAGTAGGAGCCTTAAGTGTTCGATTGCTTTAAAGCACACTTCAGTTACTCCATCGGTAGCTAACACAAGGATTTCTGAAAGATTTTAGCCATAAAAAGTATATGCTATCAAGTTGAGTACAGTAAAAAGCATTGATTTCAAGCCAGCACCGATAATGCGGATGTTCAACACCCAACACCGCATGCCTTTGCTAAGTTTTGGGTTGCAGTCGGCTAGTTAGCTTGGGCACTAATGTAATTTGTCAACCTTACAACATTTAGCCAACTATGTCATTAGAAAAGAAGCTGAAGGTTATCTGTTAAAGTACATCCATCATACTTATTTCAGAAACAGTGAGAGACAAAAAATAATAGTAATAACCATTTTACCAACTTTCTAACAGAAAAAAGTAGTGATGTGTCTTTCGTTAACAAGTCGGATCTTCAAGTTGGCTCTTTGAAGTGAACGTTAAGAGCTGAATCATAGATTGACGGTCTTCGGAATGTATTTTTTTCGAATTAGAACGGTCTGGCATGAAAGAGTTAATATTGTGCCTAGTAACGAAGGTGTCTGGAGAAATTTGTCAGAGTAAAAGTAGCCATTTGCTTTTGAAAATGTAGTGAAAATGTAGAATTACTTAAGTTTAAAAGTTAAAATTGTACACTGAAGTAAAATTTTAAACAGAAACTTTATACTCTAATAAAGTAGAAATATTCCCATATATATTTCTACTTTCTAACTCTACACCACTGTTTGATACTGTGGAAGTACCAAAATGTGGTGTCTGTGCTTTATAAGGGAATGTAAAAAGTGTGAATAATTTACCTTTGACAAGACATATTCCACTGTGCAGGCACTCTAGGACAAATCTGTTATCCATGGTTTACATTTACATCTACATTTATTCATTTGGCAGACGCTTTTATCCAAAGTGACTTTGAGGCTAAATATAATGCAAGCATAGAGAGGTTTGACCAACTGACCAGAAACAACTGTTTGATGGTGCAATGGTGTAACGTAAATTTTTAATAAAACTGTGTTTTATTTATATAGGACCTTTTGTACTTTTTGTAAAAGTATCACAAAGCGGCGTTACATAATATAAAACAGTAAATTAAATGTAAACTCAACAGACAAAAGAATATGAGTGCAATAAAAGCAAGTAAAATGATGAAAATTGAAATACAAAAATAAGTAATATAAGAAATTAGGATTGAATAAAAAAACAAATAAAATCAATCAAAGAACAATTAAAATATGCAAATTCATGAAGCTGTATATTAATTAAAAGCTAGATTAAATTATATGTTTTCAGCCTGGATTTGAAAATCATTATAGTATCTGACCTTTGATCAATTATTAGTTGATTGTTTCTTAATTTTGGGGCTTTGAAATCAAATGTCATTTTTTCCTGTTTGAGATATTGTTTTTACTTTTGGTTTTACTAACAGACCTGCATCCTGAGTGCTACAAACACTAATCACACAGCAGTCAGTCAAACTCTGAATGATATAATCTTACAAGTGAAAGAAGGCTAATTAGCAATATCACAGATCTGAATAATAGCCAATGTTTCATTTTAAGAACTGCTGCTGTACAAGAGCACTTAACCCCCAACTGCTCTGGACAACTTAATCTGTCTCTGAGAAATGCTGTTTCATAAAATAATTGCTAAAAAGTGTGTGCAACACTTGGCTCACTTAAAAAAACAGGGTTTGATGCTCGTTTCATAGATTCAAAGATGTATGTTTGCTTCAGATTGGATTACGTTTTATCTGTGGATTTGGGCTGTTACAATTCATCAAGGTCTAACTGCAGCAAATAAAGTTTGTTACGTTTCAGGCATTAAACTGTTACGTACGAGTGTACGAAGGTGTTCCACAGGCTCGTGCAGCTGAAGAGGGAAAAAGGGAACCCTCCAAGCACTCCACTCATACCTTTACCACTCCCACTAATTGTTACCACACTGCCATTCATAATCATGGCAGTCCTGGGTCCTGTTTATAGTCTACAAAAACTGAAACTGTCAGTGTTCAGCTGGTTAGGCCAATCCAGTAACATTGGATCAGTGGTTTCTTCAAGAATGAAATGTTTTCTCAAGAAGATAGCATTCAGCGATCATAGCTTTCACTTATTTTCATTGCCTTAGTGTGGCATATGGATCTGTTCAGGCGCTACAGATTGTATCACCTTCACTTCAGCATTAATTAACACAGACATCACATCGACCTTAAAGGAATACTTCAGTGTTTTTTTCAGTCTAATATCTGTCTACTGCTTCTGTAGCGTATGTGTGATTAGCACTGACAAGAATTTCAACACGTTGAGAACTGAGGAAAAAATATGTCAAACTCAAAACTCACTTATAATGGAAGTCAAAGGGCACTTGTTGAACAGATATGAGAGAATGACTTATCAAAGCTGTTCTTATATAGTTGTAACCAACTTTCCAATACTGGAGCAATACAGTAAAAAGCAATCAGGACAAAACTGAGGCACTTCTGTGTTTTACGTGTCTACGCATAACGAATTACAAATTTAATTTACAAATACATTTGACTAAAAAGTTTTTGAAAGAGTTTTACAAAAATGTGTTTCACATATTGACGCCCCAACAACTGTCCTTACACTTTCATTACAAGTGAGTTTTGATTAGTACAGGGAAACATGCTGAAATTCTTGTCTGTGGTAATCACAGATATGGTGGATAGATTAAAAAACACTGAAGTATTCATTTAATCTACAATAATGCTGAACTTTTTTCCAGGAACAGAAACCTCAATTACATCCTAGAACAGCAACCCTAATCTGAAAGGCTTGCTATATAAGCCCACTTACTAGAATTATATTACTGTATAATTTTGTTATGCAGAATATATTTTACTTTATAGAAAAAGAAACATGTACATCCACAAACACATACACTACAAGGGTGTAGCCTAATTGCCAGTATATTTGCCTAATTTTAATTTGTTTCTTATTACCGAATGTCCAAAATTCCACAATCCACATCCTTTTAAACATTGCAATTTTAGCTTTCATAAAATTTAAAAAATTTAAATAATAAAAAATTATCAATGTGTCATTGGAACAAGATCTTAGACCCTTTAACCAGCCAAATTAACAATCTCACTATAACATTACCACACCTTTATTATGGCCCACAGACTGCTGTGAAATCACAGTGATGAACTCGTCCCAATCTGGCTGCCAGAATGCAATCACAAACCAACCTCAATGAGACCCTATTCTAGGCCAGAACTTACAATATGTAACTTAAAAATTATTACAGTAATAATAACATTTTCGTTATATCTGCATTTCTTTGGGAATATGTTTACATTTTGTCTATAGACAACCATTCATTTTACAGTGCAGAGAGAGAGGTCCAGTATGGCGGCCAAATGGCCTCACATTGCTTTGTATAGAATCATGTCATCAGCTATATAAGTCTCTAATATGCATATCTATGAGTGAGACTGTTTCTCCAGTTAGGGAAAAAGGGTCTTTCAGTGGATAGTAGTTCATAATTAAAGTAATACTTGCATTTTTCTGGCACAGTCA
Organism: Olivaichthys viedmensis; assembly: GCA_028565825.1. Classification (NCBI taxonomy): domain Eukaryota; kingdom Metazoa; phylum Chordata; class Actinopteri; order Siluriformes; family Diplomystidae; genus Olivaichthys; species Olivaichthys viedmensis. Next base: position 5,114,991 of record JAOUQW010000033.1, read on the forward strand.
AAGTGAGTCTGTGAGATTTCATACCCAAGTATGATTTATATTTGCTGATTTGAATGTAAAGTAGGTCTAGATATGGTATCATTATTTATTGACTGGCAGCCTCAAACAGGCCATTTAAAAATTTAAATGGGCATGCTTTGAAGAAAAAGATGGTGTGTATTGAAACCATTATAGCATAATTTGAGAAATGACGGGCACATTTAATGCGTCTTATATATTTGTTAATATTTATTACAGAAAATAATTTATATGGCTCTCGAAGTAAGCATTGTTTCCTGGTGGGCAATTTAACAATGAAAAGAAATAATCATTCATTTATGCTTTTGCACTGGAAGTATAATTCAGAAGCCATTTCTGAAGTGTTTATTAAACACGCTGTTTACACCTCGCTCTGTTGAGATTGAACTTGCTGTTGAAAGAGGCTGGAGGCAGAAAAGCTGTAATACACTTTAAAGCAGCACAAAAGAATAAGCGATCCCAAACCATGGCAACGTGACTAGCCATAGTTAAAAAGGATTAAGGCCAGATGGACATATGACCCAGAACTCTCGAATAGCGTGTAGGTCATATGAACATTGAACTATGAGCTGTACATGTGTACTGTACTCGCAGTCACACATGGCTTCTTTTCGAGCTCACCTGCTTGCTCTCCATACTTTACACTACGGTCTGTGCCACAGCCAAGCTGATGATTCTTTAGCAACAACCTGCAAAACTGCCTGATTGTAAATTCATATATAGAATTAGAAGCTGTTTGTGCATCAAATGTACAGGCTAGACGAGGATTTGGCTTTTGACAGTTTGTCATTTTTAGGGCCCTCTGCTGGATGCGAGGTGTTAGGGCACTGGGCTACTGATCAGAAGGTCGTGGGTTCAAGCCTCAGTTCCACCAAGCTGCCACTGTTGGGCCCTT
>JAOUQW010000033.1:5118776-5136933 GCA_028565825.1 Olivaichthys viedmensis
ATTGGGCTACAGACTTGCCTAATAATTATTTTAGTTAGGTGAAGAGTGAATTAAAAAGCATAACAACGATCAAACTAAAAGAATATATAAATAATTAAGTGAGTAATAATAATAATTCTTAGTTTGAGCAAAGTGTTGTTGTTTTTTAACCAAAATTAGCGGCCTCTGCCGCAGAACTGCACGCAAGATCTAAATAAAGAAGTACTTGGTGAATAACGAATGGGTCGGGGTACTCGTTAATTTACGAACAAGTTTACGTACCACTTTAGTGAAGAAGGGTTTTGGGAAACTCTCGTTAATTAAAGAACATTCTTAAGAGGAAGTTAACGAAGTACTTGGCGTTATGAACCTTTCGGGAAACGCACCCCAGAGCTTTAAATGTCATAAGTGGGACTTTGTAGTCTACGCAGAACTTAATAGGCAGCCAGTGTAGCTTGAATAGAACTTTGCTCAGACTTTCTTTTCCTGGTATGATGTTCTATCATATTAAAGAACTTTGAAAAGTCTTAATATATCCATATGTATGTAACCATAATATATCAAAACCTGTTATTTTGGAGAATTGGGGTTATCATGCTTTGAATTTTTTATACCTGTCCACCACTATTTTTACCTCGCACTAGCCTGCTGTGGAGTGAAAGACGTATGTGATCCGTACCAGGAACTGCTCACTGATTTACAGAGGAAACGCTGCAGTAGATGTCCTGCTTTCTGCGTTAATTTAACACCTCACATGTCCCAGTATGTTCAGGGTGAGAGACTGATGGAATTAACTGACCTTCACCAAGACAGCAGGCTGTACAGGCGGGCTGTTGAGGAGGCATTTGATTCTGTGACATTTAGAAAATCAGACTGTAACCCAGATCCATATAGTCTATGCACAGGGAGCAAATATAGCAGCTACAGTTGAGTGCAAAAGTTTGCATCCCCCAAAAATGATGACACCAACAAGACTTTTTAATGTAGGTTAGATTTCACAGATGTTCCTTCATCATCACAAGTAACAAAATGTTTTTAAAAAGTTGTATGTTAAGATATTAATTGTGAAAAATAAAAAATATTGAGATACAGGTTATTTTTTAAGTTTTTTTTCTCCTTCCACTCTTTGGTCTTGTCTTTGTGTTTCTTCCATTTCGGAATGCTGTTTTTTTATTTATTTACTTTTGGTAATAGTAGCCCCAAACACTTCTCCAGCTCTGTGAAAGATTTATATTTTCTGTTCTAGCTGTTTCCCACTGACTCTTGACTGCTCACAGCAAACTGCTATGAGCCTGTTTGAACTTTTTACGCCTTGAATAAGTCTTAACAAAGTAAACATGTGGTGACTTTTTAATTATTTGTTTTACTTTAATGAGCCACATTTAAATAAGTTATGTAGAGCATGTCAATGGGGATACAAACCTTTGAGCCTGCTAATAAAGAAAACTGCTGAATTAGGCCCAGTTGCTGTAGCATTTAGGCTGTATTTTGTGTAACAGTTTTTCAATAGAAAAACACCATTAAATGAACATGGCGTGGTGTTTTGTAGATACTTTGCAAAAGTAGAGGTACATTTTAAAATGGTTTTACCCAGATACCAAGGGGGGTGCAAACTTTTGCACTGAACCGTATTACTTTGCTTGTCACGGAGGTGCTCACACACACACGGGCTAGGGTTTAGGATGCAAGTGCAGGGTTTATTCACAGTGGAAGACAAAGAGTACATAAAGGGCTAGGCGTATATCAGAGTCAGGAAACAGGCTAAGGGTCAGGCAAACGGCAAATAGGCAAAACAAGGCTAAGGCAGAATCACAAACGGAATGGAACACCAGCGTAAACAAGCTTAATAACGTCGTAGATAAATCCAGAGCATGACATAGCAGTGTGTGTGTGTAACGTCCAGGTATTTATATGTGTGGTGAAATGAGAACCAGGTGTCTGTGATTAGTGATCAGGTGAGCAGTGAAGCAGGTCAGGTGATGTGTCATGTGGTGCGGGAGTGACTGGAGGATTCTGGGAGATGTAGTGCGTGTTCCTTGGCAGATGACGGCAGATATGTGACAGTGGTTCGGCGACATAATTTTAGAGGAATTTCCATTAGCTTTTCATCTTTCTTTTATTGTTGTGCAATCAGCTCATCTTACGTATTTTTCTTGTATTTAAATAGTGAGTTAGTTCATCTCAAAATCCAGGCATTGCTCTATCGATATTATCAAAAATTGTAAAGTCATTTCACCTTAGTCAAATAAATGTTTCATTCATAATCATCTAATAACTCATTCATTCATTCGGTCAGCCAGTCGTTCATTTATTTATTTCTAATTTTATTCAATCACTTATCATTCTTTCGTTCGGTCCAACACTGCGAATAAAACAACAATACAGCTGTGTTGGCACAGATTCCACTCGGCTGAAATCGCCCAGCTCCTCATTCAAATGAAGGATGAATAAATGATTTCCCCCGTGTGCTGACTTACTGAGATCAAGGCTAATCAAGGCTAATTTGTGCAAATGCATGAATACGGAAGCAAAAGAACAACAAAAATAAGCCAGACAGTACAGCCTCAACCTCTGGTTCATGTTGGATGCCTGGCTTCCGTATCTGGGTGCAAATCCATGTGGCTTTTAACCAAGTGAAAATATTTGCAGATTTGCCTAACGCTGGCCTCCTTATGTGCTGAATCCTGAAGAGGCTCAAGATCAAGTGAGTGTGGAGTCAGATGTAAGAAGAGCTGGGATGGCTGTACTCACATGCATGGAGATTAGAATTAATGGCAAGATGAGAAGACACAAAGTAGGAGTGTGAGGATATACCGGTGGGTTGGTAGGCCATGATACATAATAATACCGTTAACATTATGCTATACCAGTATAGATAATGGGGGAAAAAAAATATTTACAAATGTAGTACATCCCTTGAACTATGATACAAGAGAAGAAGGAGAAAATGATGGAAAACTTCAAAAAATGTTCGTACTATTTCTAAATTGTTTTGATCCATTTAACAAGTCCTTTTAACATTTGAGCAGTTTTCCAAACCAAATTATTTATTTGTTTTGCTACAGTGTTATAGTATGAAATTGAACGTCATCTTCTTTGAAAATGCAAAACATTAAGCAGATACCCGGGTGTTCTGGAAAACGTGATATTGGCTTATACACTCTCAGAAAAATAGGTACTAAACTGTACCTTTCCATGTTGCTGGGGTGGTACCCTCAATGGTACATCTTTTGTACCTTTAGCATGTATCTTTAACCTAGGAAGGTGCTTATACTGTACTTTTAAAGTCTTACTCTAAAAGCTCATTAAAGATACAACAGTGGTCCTTAAGGTCCAATTATTATTATGTACCTTAAATAATTTTTAAAGGTACACTATGTTCACGTTTCCAGGTTAAAGATACACACTAAAGGTACAAAAGATGTTCCCTTGAGGATACCACCGCAGTGACAAGGAACGTTACAGTTTAGTATCTTTTTTTCTGAGAGTGTACTGTTCATGTTCCATCTGTATTGAAGAATATGATAAAACTTCAGTTGTGGCTGCCTCTTCTTATTCTTTTAGTTCCATAGGTTTCCAAAAGGGTTCCATAGGGTTCTTTGGATAGTTACGTTTTAGGAATATAATCGTTCTGGGCTAAAATGGTTTCTATACACATAGTTTTCATTATTAATTTATTTGATATGTAGGTGGAAGTAAAAGCAACAAAATGGACACTACTAATCCTGCACAAAGGGTTCATTAGGCATTCTTTGGATAGTAAGGGTTCTTTGTCTACTAAAGGGGTTCTACTTGAAATCCTCTCTGATAAGGAAACCCTTTGTTGCAGGGTTCTACATAGACTCTTTAAGGGTTCCACCAAAGGAACAAACTGAAAAAGCCTATAGATAAGATTTAGCAGGGTTTTTTTCTGAGAGTGCAGCTGCAGTATTTGCTGGCTGCGGTGGAACATGGTGTAGGAGCTGGTCTGTGAAAATAGCGCCTTCCATTAGAGCAGAGCCACCTACCTACTGAGAAACAGCTGGTTCGATTGGTGTCATTTCACAACAGTGTTTGTCCATGTGCTGCCAGGTGAAATTGTGTGGAAAAACGGTCGACAAGTACATGGTCTAAATGTATGATGAAAATGTCTAAATGTATGACTTTAAACTGTGTTGTCTGGCATTACCATAAAAGTTGTCAGCCTCAACCAACATCACATTAATTTTCCATTTAGAATAAGAACAGAATAGAGTAGAAATGTTATTACCCTCAAGGGCGATGACATTTTGAATAAAAATCAAAGGGCAATACAATATTCAACAATACATAAACCCTGAGATTAACCAAGTCAGAATGGTAATACTTCAGATGGATAAGTGGGATGAGCTGATGCAAAATGAAAGAAAGAAAGACAAATTTTCTCTAAAACTCTTTAGAGATCTGTTTTTTTTTTTTATATCACAAATAACAAAACTGCATAACTCAGAGTTAATCTTAAGATTCAGAGATTGATTGATATATTTAATAAATCCCCCCCTCTCTGTCTCATCCCTCCTCTCCTACCACGTATGGCTCATTCACACTTTTTTCTCCAGGTCTTCAAACACCAAGCACTTGAGCATAGGGAGAAAAAAATTTCAAGAGTCACCTGGTGCATTCTGCAGCCCGAGGATGCAGGATCTCCAGCTCGGTTTATACTGCTGTCGCTATGGAAATAAGGCTGGGGTTCTAGTGTTGCATGACATGCTGTTTGGACTGAAAACGTGTGTGAACTCTTAGATCAGCATGGAGTATTTGAGGGTTGCAATGGAGAGAGACTCCTTTGGGTGCTTTATTTTTTATTTTTTAAATCTAAGGCTAATTTAATTGCAGTGCAGTCATGATTAGAAGGAAGAGAATGATTGCACAGCAAATAAACACCTGCACATACAGCAGAGTGCGGAGAAAGAGAGAGAGAGTAAGAGAGGAAGCTGGGCAGAAATGTGGATAGACAAAGAGAGAGATAGAGAGAAGGGAGAGAGCAAAATTTCATCTGCTTTACTCATTTTCCCACAGAGGTTGCATTAGCTAATAAAGGTAAATACTCCTGCATCTGTCCTCCACCTCGCTTCCTCTCTTCTCTCATTATCCCATTTTCTCTAGGATGTATTTGTTTCATTTTCTCCCACTTAAACACTCCTTTCTGCTCTTTTTATACCTCGCTCTTTCACTCTCTCGCCCTCACCACCGCAGTCTCTCGGCTTTCGCTTCCTTCTTTTCAGTGTTTTCCAGCTGTTAATTTGCAAACACAATGGTTTTTCTTACTTTGCCTTTTTCTTTCTTTTGCTACTTTTGAATATCAGAACTATCAGAATTATTTCTTCATACCTTTTAGTCCCACACCTGTTCTTTCTCTCTCTCTCTCTCTCTCTCTCTCTCTCTCTCTCTCTCTCTATCTCTCTCTCTCTCCACATACACACACACGCGCACTCACTATCACTCGCCCCTTCCCCCTTCACGGTCGCACTACCATCAGTTGGTCTGAGCGGTGCTACAGAAGAACAGAGAGGTGTCTTTCACCTACACACACACACACTTTCTCTCTCTCTCTCTCTCTCTCTCTCTCACACACGCGCACAGGTGTGCGCACATACACTCTCACTCTTCCCGTGACCAACTTGCAGAAGAAGCAGAACCATGGAGCTGGGAGCGCTGCCAGAGAAACACAGTAGGTTTTTTCTCTTGTGTGCTAATTGCTTACCATGGCTGCATGCGACATCATGCGTCGTGTTTCTCCTGGTATCACTTTTGGTTTTAAGTGGCACTTTTCTTTTTTGGGATTTGGCATTTGGCTGCCGTAAGCACGAGTCGCTTGTGGAGTTGTTGCTGCGGATCTCCAGTAAAGCATATGCTTGGCACAGTTGCAGACTTCTGAGAGAATGTGTGAACAATCACATGGGTGTTAGTCATGCTTTGGCATCGGGACATACGACAAATGTATGCTGTTACTATGTGCATTCCTTTACACGCTCCTCACAGGCGATTGTAAGCTGGACCTGGGGTTGTCAGTGATTCTGACTTTATTCGAGTCTGCATACTTCTTCAGTCTTCAATCCTTGACTCTTGCTTTATACCACCTTTTGTGCTCTGTAATATCATCACTAAGTACAATGGAGGCATTTTAGACTTTTATATTAAGCTTAGATGATATTACAGCATCGAAGCATCAGGGGAAAATAAGACGCTTAGCCCAGAGTGACACAACTAATGAGCATTTCAGAATGAACCCAAAAGATCAGAGGAAATCTGGAAATCTGCATGTTAATAATAAAGAGCTATTAAAGCTGTATTACTGGAGCCACTATTGCATCCATATCTGTTCCAGGTTTTTTCCTGGGTTTAGCTATGAACAAAATGTGTTAATTATATTTTTAGGAAGATCAAGAAAAGCTTGGTGGCAAAAGATGCATTGCTTTATTGAGCACCAGATGCTCTTGGACGTCTGTGTATGAAAACCGACTGCCGCTGTAATTGCATTATTGTCTGTGGCACTTTATAAATGATAAGTTCATGGTTTCCTTATCTTTTTCCTTTTCTCTTTTTTTTTTTACCCAGCATGCAGTTTTTGAAGATTGATGTCATAATTTTGTTATGGCCGAGGAAAGCTGGCTGACCGCAGGAGCAGATATGAATGCAGTACTGTCATTAGTAGAATATAATAAAGTTTTTGACATTTGATTCAAAGCAGGAAGCTCAGTGGTTACATCTAATGCCTACTGATCTTTTTCTTTCTCATAGTGCTTTATTGTTTTTTGTCACAAAACAGTTACTGAGAGGATCGTTTAATCATTACTGATGCGCAGAAAGCAGAAACTCTCAGTGTGATCAGTTATGGGTGGAAAATCAGCAAGAGATGGCTGCAGAAGGAATTTACAACAAAAAAGCCATAGACTTCAGCACCAGCGTGTGTGTGGACAGCTCCTGTATACTACAGTCTTTGTAAACTGTATACAAATATTCAATATCTGTATCTGTATAGGACCATATTATCACTCCTAAGAACTGTTTCTTTTCTTTCTTTTTTTAAATTTTGTGTAAATTAGTGACCTAAAGAATAGTTTTGTAAAGTGCTGAATGTACGAATGTACTGTACTTAAGACCTTTTCATATAGTTACAGTTTGGAGAACTGTGGACATTTTCCTCATTGGAAAACTGTGGACAGCTCCTGATGGCCAGCATGAAAAAGAAAATCGCACTTCACAGTGCTTTAGACTATCACTGTATATAGATAAACAGTTCGTGGTGACCTAAAGTCTAGTTTAATAAAGTGGTGTACTAATTTAGATCCTTTTTAATTTATGTTACAATTTTGGTTTTTTGATTGCGTCTTTCTGTACGAGAACGGGGCTGGCATCTAGAAAGGGAGTAAGAATCTTTGCTTCAGGCTTCATGCTTGGATGTGAGAGAACCCAGGCTTTCGAAAATCAACAGGATGAAAGAAAGATTGCTGCTTCATCTCATGAAGCTCCTTCCAATATTTATGGTGTTTTAGAGTCTTTAGAGCTCCTACAGTACACCAAGAATAGCTGTAGCTGTCAGACAGGCATGTAACGATACACCAGTATAGCCCAATACTGCGAAAAAGGGATATGAAATTATATGTGTCATGCTATACCAGTATAGATGATGTCACACAAAAATCCTCTTGTGTCTACCCCATGGGCAAAATAAAGTCGATAGCCTTTTTAATCTAAATCCTACAGTCATCATTTCCTGCCTAATTTCATTTGGGAGCCCTTTTAAAAAGACCCTGTCATCATCATGTTGTCAAGAGTTTTTCAGTGGCAGAGCTATACAGAGCTACTTTCTAGGAATGTTTTGCTTAAACATGTTACTATCGCCAGCAGGCTTTTGCAGTTAGCAGTGGTGTCCAGATGTTCTCAGCTATTCTACTCTTGTCTACCGAACATATATAAAAACGCACCAGTGAACCGCATCCTCACCTCCACCATCTGGCCTGCTTTTGGACTCTGTTCAGATATGGCTGTCTAATTATTATTTGTATTATTATTTTAATTAAGCATGGACCTCGGTCAGATAAAACTTGACCAATGAAAAAGATCTACCTGGGAGTGAAGCCATAACAGTTTGATTTCTAACCCTAATGATGTTCTGTTCACTGCTGAGCAATTAAAATAGATCGAATCCAGATCTTTATCTCATAGGAACTGAAGTTTCCACACATAGATTTAAAGAATGCTTCATCCAAAATACTAACATGGCTAACAGTAAATTAAGCTTGTGCAAATCGGTTAGAATTATGTGAATAAAATCATGCTAGTTCACATGTATTATGGGGCATATTAGCATTTTTGTATTTCTTTAATCAAATCCTGAAAATCTTTCCTCCTAGGTGTGTGAAATTCCCTAGTTTTCATTTATAAATCGTTACACCTGGACTTAAAAGGATTTTCACCGAGCAATTAATTTACTCAAAGACGAGGCTTAATCATTGTTTGGAAAACAGGGCCCTTAGACTTTCAAAAGTGATCAATCAAAAGAATTGCAAAGCACTAAACACCAGTCAAGCAGCAATATCATGACAAACATACTGTTTGTGCGTATATTTCTTTTCTAACATTTTTTGCTGCTGCAGATAGCCTACATCTATAGGCCTGGTGATCATTAACAAGGATATAGAGCGTCTGAAAATGGCACCCCGTCAGCAAAAGCCCAGCAATTAAAGCAACATAAGCTCCTCATTGTGAAGCTAAATTGCGTTGTCATCTCTCCGTTTCTCTCTTTCTAAGTGTTGAGAAATAAATTGAGCGTGTAGTTAGGGGGTTCTCATAGCCTTTCTGTAAACTGATAAATGACCTCTTTCTGGAGATATTTCTTCAGTTTAAAGTAGCCATAAAAACACGACGGACAACACACCAGCCCTGTGCAGTTTTTCCTTTTTCCGAAGGCTGATGTTTATTCCTCTGCAAACCCAAGTAACTCTAAATGTTTCATGAGACCACTGGCATAGTCGGCGCAGTGGATATTTAAGATGGGTTTATCCACTTTAGTGGATGGTGGAATCATTTCCTAAACTAAATAAAGTATAGTAGCGTAAATGTGCCATACAGTGCAGCCTGTAAGTGATTGGAAAGTTGAATTTTTAGTCGTTTTTGCTCTGTACTCCATCATATTGGATTTGAAATAAAAAAAAATTATATGAGCTAAAGTGCAGAATGATAATTTAATCGCTTTGTGTTATGCAAATTGAGTTCTCCCATCACCACCTATAACCAACGATGGAAAATAGGCGCAGGCGAAAGTTAAATGCACTTATGTATTTAATAAAATCATCTGACTCTGATTTATCATTTTAATGTACCTGATTCCAAGCTATGAATGTATTCACTACAGTTAAAATATTGGAAAGGTCAGCATTAAGTTAATAACATGTACCCGCCTTTATAAGTCTCTCGTTCTACAAAACGAGGGGTTTTACTAAAACCAGGCCTTACGGTCTCAGAGGTTTATCTTTTTAAAAATTGTACCATACATTACAGTCTCAAAGGGTTTATCTTTTTAAAATTTGTACCATACATCACAGTCTCAAAGGATTTATCTTTTTTAAACTTGTGCCGTATATTAGTTTTAAAGGGTTTATCTTTTTTAAACCTGTGCCATATATATTACAGTCTCAAAGGGTTTATCTTTTTAAAACTTGAACCATACATTAGTCTCAAAGGGATTATCTTTTTTAACTTGTACCATGCATTACAGTCTCAAAGGGTTTATCTTTTTAAAACTTGTACCGTATATTACAGTCTTAAAGGGTTTATCTGTTTTAAAACTTGTGCCATATATTACAGTCTCAAAGGGTTTATCTGTTTTAAAACTTGTACCGTATATTACAGTCTCAAAGAGTTTATCTGTTTTAAAACTTGTACCGTATATTACAGTCTCAAAGAGTTTATCTTTTTAAAACTTGTACCGTATATTACAGTCTCAAAGGGATTATCTTTTTAAAACTTGTACCGTATATTACAGTCTTAAAAGGTTTATCTTTTTAAAACTTGTACCGTATATTACAGTCTCAAAGGGTTTATCTTTTTAAAACTTGTACCATACATTACAGTCTCAAAGGGTTTATCTGTTTTAAAACTTGTGCCATACATTACAGTCTCAAAGGGTTTATCTGTTTTAAAACTTGTACCGTTTATTACAGTCTCAAAGGGTTTATCTTTTTAAAACTTGTACCGTATATTACAGTCTCAAAGGGTTTATCTTTTTAAAACTTGTACCGTATATTACAGTCTTAAAGGGTTTATCTTTTTAAAACTTGTACCATACATTACAGTCTCAAAGAGTTTTTTTTTTTTTAAACTTGTACCGCAGGAAAAATCTATTCTACTAGCTCAGAGTTTTTTGTTTTTTTAAAACTTGCTAAGCAGTAAATTCACAGTTTAATCTTGCTTTGTCAGAGGTTTAGTTAAAAACCTAGCAGGAAACAGTTACACTACATCAACTGTATCTGGGCATTAATATAACTTTTTATTCTCCTGAAGGAAAACAACTGAGGGTGAGAGAACCAGTCCGTTAAACAAATTTATTCTACAATCAAAGGCAGAATCAAAGTAAACATAAACACATATACATCCTGTGGCGGCATAGGAATGACATCCCGAACTTATATTTTGCCGTCCTATTTATACCCCTGCATGCTTTGAAATTTCATGTTACCATCGACCAGAATTAACAAATGGGGAACCAAGCTATGTGTGTGCGGGTGTGTCTCACAACTGGGGGAGGAAAGGCCACATACAGCAGAATATAAAGCCATATTCTGTAAACCCTATTTCCTGAATTTGTATGTTACTATTGAAATCTTCACCTTGTTCACCATGAAATACATGTTAAAATGACACCAAGGATGGCATGGAAATATACTGATTTGGCATGAATACAAATGATCAGATTTAATTAACTGGTGTGGGAACTTCATTCCCTCTGGTCCACATTCCTAACTGCATTGCTCTGCAGCTGGGGGTGTGAACTGTCCTTTGCCAGCACAGCAAATATGCCCATTCTCTATAGAATAATAGCCCTTTTTATAGATATACCTCCATTTCTGAGGATGAATTTGTCCAAGTAATTAGAGAAATTACTGTAATAAAACTAAAACGTTGGGTAAATTCCCTGGTGATGCTCTGTCATTCATTGTTAGTAATACTTATTGTTTTACTCGAAATCCAATGTGCTGAAGTACCGAGCTACAACAAAAACTGTCCAATTACTACACTGTAGATCACTCTACAGTGTGTGTGTGTGTGTGTGTGTGTGTGTGTGTGTGTGTGTGTTGGTGTGCTTATTAATTATGGTGTGCTTTCTCCCTCTTTCAAATCAGGTGCTTTGACTAATTATCCTGACATCTTCCACAGTCTGAGTTTGGAGTTTAATTTAAATAAAAGATTGTGACACATTTTGACCCCATGCAGGAGAAAAAAAAGGCTATTATCAGCTGACGTTTGTCTCTGAATGTGTCTTCACTCTGGTAACCAGAATAATAGATGTCTCGTTGTCACGTTAATACATGAAAAAAAAAAAAAAACATGTCTCAATATCGATGACATACGTAAATTATGGAAATACAGTGCTGACCCAGGCTTCATTATAAAGAGTTTTTTTTTTTTTTTGCTTTTCAGACCTCATCTAGAATAAGCTTCACTAATAAAAAATGGATGGCAGACACACAATGTGTATAACAGTAGCCCTAATTAGCTGTACTATGCTTTAACCATTTACCCAGAAGGTGCAAACTCCTACCAACCTGTTATGAAATTGTTAAAACTAGAGATGTACTAGTAATCAGCTATACAATATTCTATTAAAGTAATAATAGAAGTTAATAAATAAAAGTTACATCCCCAGTACGCCTGCATTCCATTCGGGGGGAGGCTGCCTAGGTAGGCAGCATTATTGGACAGTTTTAGTGCTCCAAAGTGCATCTCAGCACATGCTTAGTTGATACAATTGGTTCAGAAATGGTTTAGAATTTTCACTTTACAGTGTTAGAACCACTGCAAGTGCAAAATGAATCAGACAGAAATTATGGCTGTTGTCTAACGAACCACCTTTATCACCTTCTTTTCGCTCCAGCTCATCAGCTCATTAACACATTTCCCAACATACACTCTTAGAAAAAGACACTTTTCGGTTTGTTTCTCTATGGGGACCCTTGAAGGTGCTATGTAGAACCCTAAAACGGAGTGTTTTCCCTATAAGTGAGGTTCAAGTAGAACCTCTTTAGGAAGCTAAGAACCGTAACTATCTAAGGAACCTGTCCAAGTCTTTTTTCTAAGAGTGTATGGACCAGATGTGTAAAGTTGGCGAAGTTAGGATGAATGACCAGTTATTATAATAACTTCTACCCATCAATCAAGTTGTGCAGTGGTCGCTCTGGTTAAGATTCTGTGTTTGTAACTAGAAGGACTGCCAGAGATTCACTTAAACCAGGGCTTTAACCCCTTAACTGCTCGGTTTATATTCTGATTCTGATTATATTCTGTCTCATACGTAAGTCACATTGGATAAAAGCGTCTGCCAAATCAACAAACGTAAGGTTCCTCAGTTTGTGCGTCTTTTGATGGCAAACCTCTGTAATTTTTTTATGGCTTGTTTTTGTCCCATACTCATCTGATGGAAATATTCCCACTTTATGGAGTTATGAAATAACTGAAGTTTGGGGGAAAGACCACGCCTGAAGCTCCACCTTCTTCCTATAAATTCACATCTCTCCCCTTTCTCTCCTCGTGACGGAGTTTCCGCACCCACCACCCGTCCCCTCTCTACTATTCAGCAATTCCTACCCAAGACTCTTCAGTGGGGGGCCTGGCTGTCTCGCGCAAAGCAGAAGCCGTTCAGAACTCTAGCCCAAGTTCTCAGAGTTCTCCCCTCCCTACTACAGTTCCACAATCACTCTCCATACCATTTAGTTGAATGTGTGGGCTGCACTCGCAAAATTCTTTTGGAGAGCTGACGATGTGTGTGACATTCTTATCTTTTTAGAACCACCCTTTTTAATCAGGCAAAGCCTATGTGTGGTGATACACGTTTTTTAATCTCTCTGCTTAAATATGTTCCCATTTCATTAGCTCCTTGATGTGTGTTTGGCCATTATTAGCCAAAGTGTAATTGATAAACTTGCTATCTTACAGAATACATCATGCTATTCAATTATTCCTTTATGTGATGCTCAAAAGTATACTTTTCCTCAGAATTTAGCTTTCATTTCTCAGCTGAAAACTCTCTGACTCATCAATTAACTTTTATCTTAATCACATTATTCTAAACACACACGGCACTTGTAGGCTTCCCCCTGAACAAGGCCACCTGCATTAGGGCTGAGAGGCAGTGATGGCCAGACTCTTAACATGATAAATGCCAAACTGTTTCATTGTGCTGGCCATCCAACGAAGTAGATATTACAGCCTGCAGTCTTGTTAATCAGGACTTATCAGCACTGAGCAAATTGTATTGTTGCCGATCGATGGTCACTTAAAATATTTATTGGCAGACAGTGTGCATTACAGTATGTGAGCAGTAGTGGAAGTGGTCTACTACATTAATTTAAGGGTTCATCCGGTTTATATAAGTACTACAGTTTCTAATACGATTTCAATCTCATCTTGCAACAAATTAATGAAGTACCATAGCCTCCAGCTTCAATCTCAGCTATTAGACTTTTCATCATCAAGGTCGGTTTTCCGTTTCATACCATCTTTGTTGATATGAATATAATAAATGATTACACTATTGTGTATTGCAAATCTTTGAGTTTGCAAATTAACTTTCAATATAGGCATGCATGTTTTCTGCATAGACATATGAATGAATGAAAGTGTTATTCGAAAGGTCTTCACAAGAACTGTTAGCTTCGAATGTAATTTGGAGAAAAACACTTTTTCATTTTGAGTGACATTTCTTCCATGGAGGTAGACATGCGGCCACTGGAATTAGGAATTTGCAGGAAGTTAATAAACATGATAGCCTAAGGAACTGTTTAGAAAGATGACAGATCCTTTAAAAAATGGCAGTTTGCAGGCTATAACATCCATACACTTAAAAAAAATACGTAACCCAAAAATGCTAATATTGCTTAAATGTTGAAAGAGCTATATATTGTAGCGGCCAGTGAACATATCAAATTCTGTCATATTCTCTGCTCCCCACTAGATAGCAATTAATGTTAGCATCGTTAGAATTTTGTTCGGGGTGGGTCAAGTATTTGTTTAAAGTGTAGGTCATGGCAATTAATCATTTGTCCAGCACAGGTCCATTCGAAATGTTCAGCACTTTATCAAAAACCTTCTCTCTGAGCTCTGTGTCTTAATCTGTCTCTGCCCTTTCTGGCTGGAGCAGTTCCTCCTCAGTTCTCCCCCTCTGTACGCGTGTTAACCTGCTTTTACTTTATTGAAAGGTCAAGGCCTGTGCTGCTCTTAGAAAGGTCAGGAAGCCCTTTGAAGGTGGAAGCTTTGAGTGAAGATCAACGAAGCCTCCTGGTAATGAGAGAGGAGTGTGTGTCACACCCAGATCTTTGAGGATGAGGTGAAGATAAGACAGGGTTAATGCAGAAGACCAATTCAAAGCATCTAAATGAAAAGGTAATGGTAGAACGTAACTAAGTAGTGTTTCAATTTGCATATTTGCTAAAGTTGTTGGTATAGGAATTTTGTGGTATGAGTAATTCAGTCCTAGTCCTTTCATGTTAGGATCGTATTTTACCTCAGGTTGGGTAAAAGTGTCTGCCAAATGAATCAATGTAATTTTAGGAATTCAGTAAGAAATGCTTTGAATAAAGAGAGGCCTCAACATAATCGAAACCTTTTAATCCGTCATTAGTCATTAATCAAAACCATTAATCAACCTAAAACTGGTTAATTAATTAATTAGTGTCCTTGGATTTGGCGTATCACTCAAAACTTCACACTAACTTGATTCTTTTACTAGATTACCAACTTGTGGATCATTGTTTGCTCTTTACTATTACAAGCTGGGCAAGGTGTTTGATGGGAAAATGGTCATATCTAAATGTCACTCAACGGGGTTCTTAATGTCACTGATATTTCTGCAGTCGTATTTGGCCTGAATGGTAAAAAAGGTTGACCTATTTAAAAAGCTGCACTGGGGAAGTTGACCTTAACACAGCTCAAATTTCAGGACCTATTTAGTTTATTGGTGCATATTTGCATTGCAAACAGCAGGAGAAAAAAAGAAGTTGAGGACAAAAAGCAATAATTAAATTGCTCTGCCGTGACCGTAGACGATTAAAATCTGAATGGTAATATTGTCGCATCAATAGCATGGAGCCTCTCAGAGCAGCCATTTTTGGGCTCATCCAAACCTTCTATGTGATTTTCGGGAATTAGATTAATCTCCTTCTATGGATCGGCGGTTCAATTGAATAATGTTCATTGAAGGTTGAAGGATTGTAGTTCAAACATGACCTGCGCTGCAGAGCTATATTTGAGTGTGACATTTGTATTGGTGAGCAACTAAAGCCTAATTTATTAAAACGCTGTGTGCTTGTGAAGAATGGAATGAGGAAGAGCAGATCAAGGCACCTTTTAGCAGGTTTCCTGGCCCTCGCAAATCCTTCTTGGACTGAAATGGATTTTCGGCTTCGCCTCCCCAAAGTTATGCTAATGCCTCTCTGAAGGAAAGCTCTTCTTCTCGTAATGATAGAAATTTAGCAGCATCATCGCGAGCGCAATCTTCCATGTGTTGGGCGATTCATCACCTTGGGTTCGAGCCAAATATATTTCATTATTCTGTGACTGGCGGATTATGAGGTTTGAGTCGCAGCTGTGCCATATATCACCCTTGCACTAGGAAGGGAATGCATGTGTGTGTCTATGTCTGTAGGTCTCAGCTAACTTCCACAGCCTTCGTGAATTCAGGCTGAAAATCATGTGAATATGTGTGTCTATGAATTCCTTGTGCTGTTGGTTTATCCTGCTGCTGCCAGTGCTGTGCTTTGCTATGTAAGCAAATCGAGATGCCCAGGTCCTCCTTATTATCTCGCATTCCCCACGCGGATCTTTGTGTACTCGTGTATCACTGCAGAGCGCTTCTACCTCTTCAAAGCCAAATATGTATTCGTGTATTTTGCTGTAGAATCAATCTCTCATAGAGCTGCAGGACTTTTTGTACAGTACACAATGCAGATTCAGGATTACAAGCTATTCGACTCAGAGTGTTACAGTGTGTTGTAGCCGATTCAGTTCAATATGCTGCCATTATATTGGGAATAAAAATAGAATGGTATGAAAAATTCATGCTATGATATCCATACAAGCCAATATCACATTTTTGGTATATCAAAAAAAATTCAGTTTTCTTGGATTGATGCATAGTATACTTGTTCTTTAAAATGTACGCTGTTCTGTTTTAAAAAAATCTTGTACCATATTTTAAAGGACCCAGCTGGCTTTTTAGATTTGCAATGTCATTATAAATACTGGTATCTTGTTAAGAGTATAGCTATTTCTGTTTCTTATCATGGTATAACATATACTGTCACACCCCTGATTGCATACAGAGGTACAGTATATATATATATATTTATATATTTCTGTACCTTCACTTCAGTCCTGTTATATCCTGCTATATATAAATATATACATAATGCCAGTCAAAAGTTTCTGAACACCTGCAGTTTTTTTTACGTTTCATTATAGTTTCATCACTGTTAGTGCCACAGACAAAAGAATAGCAATTAAAAAAGGAAAAATATTAAAGGAGTGCTTCACCAAAGACCTGTATCTTTGCACTTAAGGACTTATTAACGATTAAGCTTGCAATTCCTAATGAGTGCTTATTAAAGGCATATGCACTTGGATGGTAAACCAATTAAATCTATAGATAAGACTCCTAGACAGTGCTTGTATCTATTCTAAGTAAAACATATGTTGTCTTACAAGTGCCTAATTCGAGTGATCAAGATGTAAGCCTTTTCCAATTAGATCCAGATTGTTTACAATAAATTAACATCAGTATTTTACTGTTCAAATTGTTACTTAGATTTTCTATTTGTACAGGATTTACAATTAGCCCGTTGCTTGAGGTTTAACCAAAAACGTTAGTATAGGGTGTTTAAAAGCTTTTTAAAAAATTATTAAATCAATATTTGATGTGACCACCTTTTGCCTTTAAAACAGCATCAATTCTCTTTAGGTACGCTGTAATGCAATTTTATAAGGAAATCGACTGGTAGGGTGTTCCAAGCATCTTGAAGAACTTCAAGTTCAAGTAGGTTTTTTTCTTCTTTTTTTTCTTTTTTCTGCTGTGGCAACTGTGGCAAGTTCTGCAGAAGAACTTGCCACAGTTCTTCTGCAGACCTGTTTGTTTTCTTTGTTTAATCATGCACTAGGCTTTATACCTACAAGATAATCTTGTTTTTATTTTAATCTATCTTTAACATTCCTTTTTTGTGGAAAATGAATGAATCTAAAATGTGCTCTTTTCCACTGACGCAGTAATGCAGAAGACATTTTTCTCCTCCATCCCTCTCCTCATCCCTGAACTTCTTCCCCTTTGCCTCTACGACCCACACCATATGGTGTCATATCTCGTCAACCTAATCCATCATTAATAAAGCAGGGTCATCACAGGGCAAGTCACAGAGCAAGAGGGAAAATGATGAGGTGGGTGCTGTATAAATAACAGGGCTTATGGAACCTTGCCCACAGGGTTAGCAAAGGCAGGGATTTGATGTTTTATCATTAGTCCTGGTGTTGTGTTGGCACAAAATCTGCCAAAATCCCACGACTACCTCCTACAAGTCTTGCTGATTGTCAATCAGAGAGTGGGATTAGCATAAGGAATGTGCTGATCTGCACCTGAATGTGCTTTTTATGAGAGTGTTGTATAATGTCAATGCATGTTCTGTTGCAGACACAGTATGTGCTCATTGCTTTGCAATTTCTGCATTGTAGACATCGAAGGTCAGATTAGGATTTTTTTCCCCCCAGATCATTTTAGGTAACATGTGTCTGGGCTTGTTTGCGGTGGGTGGAATGGATGTTTGGTAATACAACAATGGTGCTCTTATTCACCTTTGTAATGTGCTGCAGAGGAATGTGTATGTGTGTGTGCGTGTTTCCGGGGCAACGAAGTGTCGGTTAGCTCGGCTCTTTCCGTTTGACGTTTAAAAATGGCGAC
>JAOUQW010000033.1:5150509-5163140 GCA_028565825.1 Olivaichthys viedmensis
AAGAGGGAACCCATCCTCTTCTGGGTGACACCCGATAGTGAGATTATAAGTCACTACAGTGAACAGGCATATAGACATGCACATAGACTGTAACACCTCTCTTTATATTACACAGTCAAATTCAGATGCACTGCATCACACGCTTTGGCTTTATACGTATAATTGTAGATTTCCTTATATGTATATATATTAATTTATCAATACATGCATTTGTGACTGAGGTAGCTGGAAACAAGTCAGAAGACAGATTCCCATCACACAACTGACTGAGCACAACAGTGTTCACTGCCAAAATGTGTGGATACCATTGACGCTTAGTGCTTAGGTGTAGGTGTAGCTAATAAAGTGCCCACTGAGTGAATATTTAAAGGACACTTCAGGAAAAATGCTAATTCCTTAATAATGGGTGAAAGCTTGCACCCTTCATATAACCTAATCATACTAACTCATTCTCAAGGCAATAATTTACTATTAGCCATGTAAGCATGTTGTTTATTTCCTGCACTTCTCACACAGTAATAACAAGAGCATCAGCAGTTTCTAATGAGAAGTTGATGAAGACAAAAGAGCACCAGGACTGAACTGAAAAATTGTCTCCAGTTTTATTTCTTGTCTCGAAGCAGTGTGCTGTGATCTTCACATTTTTCTCTTCTTAAATTTACTGTGCGCATGTGTGTTTGTGTGTGTGTGTGTGTGTGTATGTGTGTGTATGTGTGTGAGAGAGAGACAGAGAGAGAGAGAGAGAGAGAGAGAGAGAGAGAGAGAGAAAATGGTCTTGAACATCCCCTGAGTTTCAGTTAGTTCTCACCTCTGTCAGGGATGTAAGTATTGCCATGGGGCTGGAGGTGAGACCCTAATAGTAATGAAGCCCAGGAGCTATTGTATGAAAATAGACTATTAATGTCAATGGACAAAAGTAAAAATGGTAAAGGAAAGGAAAAGTAAATCAATATGCTCCAAAAAAAGAATTACATCAAGGAATTACATCCTCTTCCTACCCATGGCTTCAAGTTTTCTATTTTCCTTGTTTCAGCAACAGATGATTTCAAAATGTCTTTTAGTTGTCTTCTGGCAAAGGTACATTATACAGTAAAGCCTAAACTAGCAAATTGAACACATTTTGCTTTAAACATTAAGGCCGTGATTTACTAAGGTCTCAAACAACGAGTACTAATTTGTGTGTGCAACCGGAGCGCAGTTAGTGGGCGTGTTGCGGGTGATTTACAAAGAAGAATTGCGCAAATTACATCACATTCAAAGTCGGGGGATGTTTTTGCTAGAGCTAATTGTTCTCAATAGCCGTGGCGAGTTCGGATCTCAAAGAGACTAAAGGCGATGAGACGCTTTGAAAAACTGTTCAAAATACAATATGAACACAAAATAAAAAAAGTGTAGACATGAGTATACATTATGTTAATAAAGTATATGTGAATGTGAATAAAACCTTATTTAAAGGCTCTGTTTAAATGCTGGCGTCATCGGAGGCGTGAACGTGCGGCGAATATTGTCACGGTTCAGCTGCGGAGGTAGGACACAGGCGCAAGCCGTTTTACACAATATAGACATTTATTTCATACAAGCTAACTAAACTTACACACACTGCAACTCGGAACATCAAACATAGCCATAAAACAACGTGACATAAAACAAATCAAGGACAAACTGGACGGGGAACATCAGGGCTTAAATACATACACGGATTACTCAGACTAACGACACACAGGTGGAAAGGATCACATCATGGGACAAGGGCAACTAAACAAAAACAGCGCGTGGTTGCGCACTTGGCGACCGCCATGGCGACCGCCACGCTCGGTGACAAATATAATTTGACACCTTACTACGGCAATAAGAAGTCATCACTTTGAGAAATTGTTTTGAGATACTGAGGCATAATTTCGATAAACTATCTCTTTTTTAAGACTTAAATTGTAAAATCTTGTCAACTGGCGGAAACCTGCCCTTCGGTTGTATTAATTTTCACATGCAATTGCCATTCCGAAGTGACTTTCAGGCTTAGTAAATCCCACTGCGGGTGCAAAATTACCGGCATACGCAAATTGCATATTCATTAACGCAAAAACGCAAGATGGACAACACGTGCTATTTTGCTAATGTGAAAGACGCAATCCTCTGTAGACCCTGTTATTAAGTCAGCTTGCACATTTTTACATATTCAAACCTTTAGTAAATCAGGGCACAAATGTATAAACACCGCAGTTAACAACTGCCTTGACTGAAGGAAGTATGTGCACTGATAACTGGGTACTGGCAGCTCAGTGGCTAATGCTCTTTGCTTGTAATCTGAAGGTTGTGAGTTGCAATTCCAAGACTTGCCAGAAAGTGATGTTTGGGCCTTTGAGCAACTGCTCAGTTCTATGTATAGGTTGGATTTCACATCACTTGCAATGTACTTTGGATAAAAGCATCTATTAAATTAATCAGTGTAAATGTTAGAACATGCATGGAGAAATTTCTGTCAGGGAATAGTATTGTTTAAAAGGTGTGAATAGTATATTCTTTAAAAGGTGTGTTCCGATTCCTAAGATTGTTTTAGCCAATGACGACAAAGACGTCCAGCTTGGTACAGTCTAGTAATCTTGTATGGAACAGTGAGTTGTATTTCACAGTCAAGCAGTACCATCGTTTTCACACTTCCTGCTTCCTGTCTTGGCATGGTGTTAAAGGACATGACACTCATAGCTCTGACAGGCAGTATGTGCCATGACAGAAAGGGGGCATATCCAGGAGGAATATATTATAATCCATCTCGTGTATTTTATGCACTTTGCCATTAAATAGGAATATACAACTTGCAGCATATGCATGTTGGAGGAGAGAAATATGATGCCTCATTTATCTGTATGTTTTTGGTCACCAGTGTACTCTGAAAATGTTTTAGCAATATAATCAGTATGGGATCACTGGATCTTTATGTATAATTTAAAACCTCTAACTGCTGTTTCAATGATAGGACCCCACTGTACATCTAATTTAATTCACTGGTAGGTTCTTAAAGGGATAGTTTGAGCATAAAGCTAACATGTCTAAAATAAATGTATCACTGGTTTTGGTCAAGCTGACACATCATAGTACAATCTGCATACTTTAAGTCTGAGACAAAGCAAGTTTGGCTATTTTGCAGGTGTGTGAGGGTTGTGTATTGAAAATTCTGTCATTACACTAGATTCCTAGTGCCTTTTGAGTACTCCCTTCTGTGCCAAAATGTATTATGTAAACAGATGCATCTGCTGAGTTGGGTTATGTAAGCTTTTCCCTGGAGACGAATAGGCCAAATCATTGTTCCTTATTAGTTAGATTTAAACTGTATGCGGAGCATTGGACACGGATCAGATGCATGTCGAATAGGATTAACTTTGTGGTGGAGGGTGGCCTGGAGGAACATCAACACTCATTTTTTTTTATGTTTGTCTGTTCATTTGTGACTATTTGTTTCAGTAAGAATGAGAGAGAGAGTAAAAATCAGACAAATAACAATGGGATAGAATGATGATTAAAATGTTTTTTGCGTCGATGGAAAATCATATTCACTGCTCATCTCATATTCTCTTTAGACTTTGACGTGGATAATTAAGTCTCAAATTGAGGTCAGCGGGCAACTCTGGCCCACATTTGGGACACGTTGGTCTCAGAACTACATAAAGGGCTTGCTATGCAGTAATAACATTGTATTATGGCTGGTTTATGCTTTCTGCATCATGTCTTGCGCGACGATGGAAGGGCCGTGGTGATATTATCCTATTCACTGTGGCGCCACTGTGTGCAGAATGTTGATTTAAACTGCACAAAGTTGCATAGAAAGCTATCATTGGCTAGCAGCTAGCCAAAATATACTAGTTAGCTTGCTACTACTTAGATGTTCCAGATTGCAAAATGAACTCTACAGCTCACAGTTTACACTCATATATGCAATTTTTTGGCTCAAAATGAAAGTTTAAATCCAATAATAACATTCGAATTTGCCATTTGGTATACTAGTGTCCGTTAGTATCAATTTGGACACTTTATGAATAGCTTTATTAACATGAAGGTACACTGAAAATGGACTGGAAAATTACAATGTATTTTTAATGACAGTAAATGCTAAATTCTTAAGTGTTTTTTTAAATTACTTTCCAGAAATGAACTGCTATGTGATTGTCTCTATGGTCTCTCATGGATGAATCATATAGATTTGTTTTTCTGCAACCAGGCTCTCTTAAAAAATGACTTTTTCATTTTTGCTCAAAACAAAGATTTTCATGTGCCTGACATGGCGATTGACTGCTGATGGGGTATGTCTGCTGATGTGACATCAATTTGGCCACACGGACCCATGCAACCCTGCGCCGCATCAAGTATAAACCTGCCATTAGTCTTTCAGCTATAAAATAACTTCTCATATTTTTTCTGCATTTTTCTCTCTTCTCTCTCCCTGGTACCCATTTTCTGTAGGCCATTTATCATCTAGAGAACCCTATTAGGCAGAAAGAAGACAGGGTAGTGTATAAATCCAGACAATGTGTCCCTCTCTCTCTGTATATTTTTCTTTCTCTCCCTCTCTCTCCCTCCCTCTGGAGCGAGGATGACCAGCATCTGGTGCCAACACCAAAGCCAGCTGAAAATGTGCGTCAGTCATAGCTGTCCAAAACTGCTCTTCCCCCTATTCTCTTTTGGTTACATGTAACGTGTGTTTATTCAGCTGTGGTATGTAGTAATGTTAGTGTATTAGAACAAGAGTGAGTCAGTAAGTCGTCACACTAGAGGCTGCTCTGAGTTGAGTTGGAAGCTGGTCAGCTTTTTGTTCTGTGAGGGAATGAGTGCGGTTAGGTTCCCCATACACTTACTTCATTACTTGTTTATATACTTCTTTTAGTGCATATCAACATGCTACATTACTTATTTATGCTATTATAGACTCCAATATAGACTCCAATATTACTCTATTAGCTACGTAATCAATTACTTTTGATGTTTCTTATGCACTGCATTACTTACTAACACTGTTACTGGCATACAGATATCTCTCTTATTACAAACTTTTATCGCTATTAATAGTAGTAATATTATTACTAATATTACAATAATATTACGAGTAATATTACAAACTATTAATACTATTGGTAATAGCTGCTACTACTGCTTACTTACGCCATTATTTTCTTACTTATGTAGATACTCTATTACTTACTTACTCCATGACTTGCTTCCTTATACCACAACTTACATACTCCATCCCTTTCATACTCCACCACTTTCTTACTCCATTAATTATTTACACCTTCATTTTCTTACCCCATTGCTTCCTTACATACTCCATTACTTATTTACATACTCTATTACTTACCTACTACATCACTTATGAACTTATTCTATTACTTACTAACTCCATTACTTACTTACTCCATTACATATTTACATACTCCATTACCTACTTACTCCATTACTTATTTACATACTCCATTACTTGCTTACTCCATTACCTATTTACATACTCCATTACTTACGCCAATACTTATTTACATACTCCATTACTTACTTATTCCATTGCTTATTTACATACTCCATTACTTACTCCAATACTTATTTACATACTCCATTACCTACTTATTGCGTTACTTATTTATATACTCCATTACCTACTGACTCCATTACTTATTTACATACTCCATTACTTACTTACTTTATTACTTACCTATTCGATGACTTATTTACTCATTCCATTACTTAAATACTTCCTATCTTACTTTTCTGACTGACTGTAATAAGGAAACGAATCTCTGATTAGCTGTAGAATTGGATTTTTAACTGCACTGAAAGAGGGGCCATGCCCTGTCAATGCCCCTACTAAGATAGATTGCATACCAAAGAGCTGCCAAATAAATGAATAATTACAATTCAGCGGAGCACCTCCAAAAATCTATTATTCACATCCATCCAGAATGCAGTGCATTTGGGTCCCAGGAGATGCTGATTAAAATCTTTTTATAGTTGAATTCATATAAAAGGATACATAGATTTCTAAAAAGTATAATAACACTTGTAAAAAAAGATAACAGTATGCTTTGTGATGAAATAAACTCGATCACTGATCCTCATTCACCTCTTTCTATTAAATCTCTTCTTCTCAAACTTTTCTTTCCAAATCTGTCTCGAGTGCTATGATACACTACAGGTTTGGAGACAGCACTAACTTTGTAAAAATAAACTTGGAAATAGTATTTTTTCACAAGATAACAGAGATAATGTGTTTATTACAACCTAATCTCACAAGAAATTTGTGCAAATTCAAGCAAGCAAGGACGATTGCTGGATTTTGTTCAAGTTCATTTGAATGAAGTCTTAAGGAAATGTTCAAATGCTAACCCCGCCACCTAACCCTAACCTTACACTTTGTATAATTTCATCTGAATTGTGTTGTGTGAATTGTTATGAATTTGCAAGTATGAGATAATGTTGTTTTATTAACCTTAAAAAAATGTTTTAACCTCCTGAAGGTTAAATCATGTGTGTTAATTAAAGAGGTATAATTACAATAAGTAAATAATGAAAAACTGGTCAATGTAAGGCACTGTTATCAACAAAGATACCTTTTCTCATATAATACTTTAAAGTAAGAGTACAGCATTACAAACCAGTGGAATATATTGGAAAAAACCTGTATAAACTTGTAACTCATTCAATATGACACTGCATAATGGTATCATGGGGCCCATTATACAATTTGTGCTTTTCTTTACTTTGTGTTTTATAACAAAGTATTATTTTTACTTAATAATTTGTTGATTTACTTATATCATTACAGTAATTCACGCTGATGCCAATTCACAATGTCAGTAATGTTACATTCATGTTTCAACCCATAGTTAAATAGTAAAAACTGTGATACAGCTGCTCGCATTTTGATTTGAGTTTTCGAACTAAACCTTGAGAAAAGCCAGTGGCCACTGAAGCACTCAACAGAAACACACCACTAAAGGACGGGGGATCCAGCAGGGGTTCATTCCTACAACAGCACGTGCCAACAGCATTGTTAGCCTTATCGGTGTCATTTAAGTCCTTGCCAGATGGAGGAACTCCAGCTTTTAACCACACACTGGCAACAAAACACCTGATTAATTTGGGAACCCAGTAGTGCCAGTAACGCAGCGCATGGGGCCAAAAATTGTTGGGGTTTTTTTTTCCATTGGCTCTTTGTTTGGCAGAAATGTCAAAATGGAAATTCAATCAGAGATTTGTGTAGGGAGGCTAACTCAGAAGACCCATTCAATTAGATTGAAGGTCCTTTAGGGTCAGAGGCAAAATTTATGTGATGATTGCAGGGGAGCCATCAGACAATGAGACAATACCAAATTTTAGAGGAGAGAGGGAGAGACTTTTACTATGCTATCTGAAGGCGTGTTTGAACATGTGTCGTTATGACAATCATACAGCAGAGACGTGACACTATCTCGTTCCATTTTCCAAAATGGTTTTGTGTGGTCGGAATGTGTATGTGTGTATACACCTTTGAGGGTCCACATTCAGGAAATCTGGAGATCTATATCTCCATGTTCCCATGTTATACCAGACTGAAGATAATGGTCTGGGTGATCTTTGTGTCGGGGCTGTAAGGGCATTGCCTACATATTTAATCGCAATTTAATCTTTTCTGTCAGAACCCTGCCATTCACCTGGATTATCAGCTCCTTTCTTTCCTCTTGCCGACACCTAACTCTTCCTTTATCTGTGGTGGAACTGTCAAAGCCGTACAGATTCCCCGCAGAGCCAACTCTCCGACAGCTTTATAGCTGACCAGAGTCTCGTATCAAATGGCCCAGGGGTGGTTTCCTAATAAATGAACAGAGAAATACAGAGAAAGTCTTTCTTTGCTTTCCTTCAATATCTTTCAAAATCAGAGTATTTTTGTTTCACCATATCTGAAGCACAATAATTGTAATTTTGAATATCTTCTCTTAATTACACCCTACATTCATAGTTAAATTTATGCATTATTCCCTCTCATTTTCTTTGTGTGTGTGTGTCGGTGTATACAAAGTGCCAAGTGTGTGTGCACTGTGGTAAGCTGTTCCCCAGTGCATTCAGCACAGTTTGTTCAGTTTGCATCAGTTTGCTAAATATAACTCCATTCCCAATTCTGTATGCAGTCGTCTCTCTTAAAAACAAATTACACCACTGCCATTCACTTTAATTAGATTTATACTGTATAACCACAGCTCTCTGTTCTTCACTGTGTCGTGCGCAGTAGACTGTAAATGACATTATATGGGCTGATTTGTAATCAGTCCATGAAAATCAGTCCATGTTCAGGACCAGCCCCTGTACCTTTCCTCATATCCGTCTCCTCTGACCTACTTTCTGTGATCTGAGGAAGATTCCCTCAGGCTGCTTTAGAACCATGGATAGCTCCCGAGCCTGAGCCTTCCTCCATTACTATTCGTTCTCCTCCCAGGCTTCAGAGTTGAACATCCTTCCAGGTGTCTCTGAACGAGGGCTCAGATTAGTGTGCCTTGCCAACATCGAGCCTGTTTGTGGGGTTCTTAATTTAGCTCTTTCCCCTGAAGTTGAAATTTGCAGTAATAAAAGGTGATTTGGGATGCTTACATCTCAGAGATGCTAAGGGCGGTAAATAAAGGAATGTACTTTCTTAAACTCCTTCAAACATTTGCGCTCATTCCACACATAGCAAAGTAATCTGTCCTTGTTTAAATGACACAAAACAGTTGTGACGGTTCTGCAATAAACCCGTCTCCATGGACAGTGATTAATGTCACTGTTCATCTTCAAATTGACAAAAAAGACACAGCTGTGACTTTTCTTCGTCACTCCAGCCAATTGCTAACAAGACCCTTCTGCCCGCTCCATTAATGTATGATGGATTTACAACAGAATTTTTTTCCACAGTGTTACTTTTCCACAGGACTCTTTTAAATTCCCTTTGTTACCACAGTAGTAGCATTTTAGCTGAACGGTTGTTTTTTTTCTGCCTCAGTCATCTGAGGGAAGCTAATGCACTGCATCCTGGTGTGTTTAGCAGACATTTAACACTTGCCAGAGTGCTTTAGCATATGGAAGTGCTTTTATTGCATAGCCATTGAGGATATTCCCATGTTATGCCAGAGTAATTTCTCTCCTTACAGGTTCCCACTCAAATCTTTTTCCCACTTCTCATAGAATTGCACTTCCTCATCACACACATACATACAGACATGCACACTTTCACTCACACACACTGATGCACTTTGATGGGTTCTTCCAGTGGCAGGGGCACACCCATTCACTCCTCTATAAGCAGGATAATTCTGAATAAAACATGAGAGATAGCCCCTGTTCGATTCACACAAATGTACCCATGCCTTCCATTCTCCTCTTTCTCTCCTCTCTCTCCCTCTTGCTTTCTCTCTCCTCCCTTACTCATCTCTGCTCACTCTCAGTTCTTCCAGCTTCTCCCTTCCTCCCTTTCCCTTGGTAAAAAAAGTGAGTGAACCAATTGCGCACGTGGATGCAAAGCTCTCCCTAGAGTGCGGACCACATCAGAGCAAGAGAGAGAGAGAGAGAAATAGAGCAGGAGCCACCCAGACTGAAAAAAGGAGCTAAAGCAAGAAGAAGAGAAACAGAAAGAAAATAAGGAAAAACTGAATAAGAGAGAAGGAGAGACGAGGTAGCAGAGTTGTTCTCACCCAGGTGGCTCAGCTTTGACATGAGCTCCACTCGGCCGCTCATCTACTCATCTCGGAGATTCGCTCCCATGAAAGTGGTCCTGGAGTGCTGTGCGCCTCCATCCCCCTCCCACTAGCCCATGGAGAGCCCTCTTCCCGGAATATGGAGGATTTTAGCAATATTAGAAGCCTCAGCCCAGAGCAAGGTAAGCCTCCTTGACATTCTACCAATTTTATGGACAAGACCGCAAGAGAAAGAGACACAGAGAAAGATATATGATGGCATGTTGTTTGTAAGTGGGTTCAGGTGGTCAGAGTTTCCTAGACATCCTTCACATTCCTAATTTTTATTTTCCTTGTTGTGGTTCTTGCATTGCCTTCTCTTAGTCGCCTTCTTGTGTGATACCGTTGTGTGCACAATTCGCTCACTTTAGGGCTTGGGCTATTCTGCGCAGAGTGCGGAGGAGAAAGTATTGTGTTGGCTTTGTTTGCAGAGGGAAGCTTAACACCATCCCACTCTCAGTGCGAGTAAGACAGGCTGCTTGTTAAAGTAGTTATTAAAGGAGTTTCCTATAGAATTAGGATGCTCTGTGTCTGAACATGTAAAGCAGATTTAACTTGAGAGTTTAGATTGGTACAAGTTTGCCCACACACAAAATATGTTTACACGCAAAACAGTTGCAGACCCTTCAGAATCAGCATAGGAGAAACAGCAATAAGTGATTTGCACTTAAATAGGCTTCAACATTCTCTATTGATATATACAATTTTAACTTTGGATAAATAGTTTGTTTAATACATCTGTGGCTTCAGGTGAAGCAGATAAAAAGTCTCATGATGGATTGGATAAAATGTACAAATCGTTTTATTCAGCGCCATTGGGCATATGCCATACATTTGATTGTACAGGACTCAACAAATCACAGAGGATGACTTAAAGATTTCAAAAATGAAATTAAGCATTTTTTTAATTAAGCTCCAGGCCTAAGACATAAGTACCTCCAGACGGTTTATTTCAAGTGGCCCTTCTGATGCATAGGACTTGTGCTGATGTTGCTTCCAGAGGCAGTTTGGAACTCTGTAGGGATTGATGCAACAGAGGATAGGCGAGTTTTACACACTACACGCTTCAGCACTCGGCGGCCCCGCTCTATGAGTTTGCGTGGTCTACTGTGCCATTTCACAATAATAACACTTACAGTTGACCGAGGCAGATCTAGCAGGGCAGAAATTTCCCAAACTGACTTGTGGCAAAAGTGGCATCTTATGACAGTGCCACATTTAAAGTCACTGAGCTCTTCAGTATGACCCAATCTACTGCCATTGGCACACATCGTGCTGTTTTCATGTCTGGCATGACAGCCTGGCATCAGCCTTAAACAAATGACTGAAAGAGCCAATTAAGTTAAAATGGTATGGATATTAACTTCTTGTCCCTATATTAATTCCCTCCATTTAATATACAGTAACTGATTGCAGGCGAGACAACCCACTTATTGAAGCAGCTAGGATTTATTCTATAGGATTTTGATGCTCAGTAGCTGAAGATGTGAATAGATTTAACTTCAGAGTATTGCTTAGTACAAGCTGCTGCTTACCCACAGGCAAAATATGTTTGCATGTAAAATAGTCACCTAAGATTCAGCACAGGAGAGGCATCAATATGTGATTTGCTCTTAATTTTAGTCTGTAGTTTTGACTCAATCTTCCATGTCTACAAAAGCAGGGGTTTGGCAGTTTCATCCATATTTTAATATCCTTGGTCTAACAACAAATATGAATCTGATGAATAATGATCTGGATGGATTGTATTTGGCTGACCTGTAGTGCTGAAAATTGCACTTCAGGTGAATGATGCTGGCAATAGCAGAACTCAAACACAGCCAATGCAGATCTCTCAATAATTAATGCCTGGCAGCCATCATAAGCCCAACACACACACACACACACACACATTGTTTTTACTATCTTTGTGAGGTACTCCCACTGAATTCTGTATTACTGTAGCTAATTAATGCTATGCCTACACTTAACCCTAAGTCTTTTAGTTTTCAAAAAAAAAAGTTTTTGTAAAAGTGCATTTTGTTTGGATGGTATCACTCTTTCCTCCAAAAATGGCCTTTTATTGCTCTCTTGCCAACAGCCCGTCAACACCAACACTCCAACACACCAACACAAGCCCAACACACCTCCAAGACAGAATTGTTTTGATTAAGGCCCCCTCATTGGACACTATGGTTCGATCCCAAACACTGGCTTATTTTTTTAAGCGGTGAGAAACCTTCAACTTGGACACATCAGATTCTGAGACAGCGGCTTTAAGACATTATGCAGAGAGCAAAGAATAATTATCGTTACAGTAAAGACTTTGACTCGTTCCTCTTTTTGTCCTCTTCTCAGTAAATGATAACCAATAATTTTTTGTAGTGTCCTCATATTTGATCGGCTTTATACTGACTGTGCTCTAAAAGCAGCTGTGTTGAGGCAACAATGTTTTAGATTAAGTCAGTTTTATAGTATATCGTGTTGTCAGTGCTAGAGTACAATCAGAATTAAACATGATATTCGGCCAAGAAAAGAGAACATGCTTGTACTGAAGATCACAGTGCCCAAAACCATTCCAGTAAGATCACAAAAGGGAACCTTTCATATGAATTTATGTGTGTTAGTAGTATATTGAGGAACCTTACAAAGTATTCACGGTATAATAACCGTACAATATCACAGTTTTGGTATGTCACAACATTATTCACTGCAGCAGCAGTGCAAGTATTCAATTATTTGGTGAGTGAAACTGCCATGTTAGGAGGCTTGCTCTTGGCCTTCAGTACATTTTAGAAATACATTTTTCCAGATTTTTGCCTGATGTGCTTGTTTTTTTAAAAGTAGGCATATTTCAATTCAATTCAATTCAATTTTATATGTATAGCGCTTTTAACAATGGACATTGTCACAAAGCAGCTTTACAGAAA
>JAOUQW010000033.1:5171163-5189458 GCA_028565825.1 Olivaichthys viedmensis
CATTCTGTATCTGTGATGAAGTTGCTGTTCTCTCTCTCAGTGAACAAAGCTTTATGTATTGGTTTTCTGATGGTGTGCTCACTTTTGGTCTGTCTGATCGTGCTTTGGATACAACTGACCCAGAGCCCTTTAGAGTGCCATACAGTGGCAAC
Source organism: Olivaichthys viedmensis (assembly GCA_028565825.1). Lineage (NCBI taxonomy): Eukaryota > Metazoa > Chordata > Actinopteri > Siluriformes > Diplomystidae > Olivaichthys > Olivaichthys viedmensis. Next base: position 5,171,316 of record JAOUQW010000033.1, read on the forward strand.
GAAAAAAATCCTAGATTCTTCAATGTGTTCTCAGACTTTTGGACCCCACTGTATGTTTCCAAATGATGTTGCTATTATGACATTTAGAGGACATTCACCAACATACATATTTGGTCCTGTGTTGGTTTTACATATTGTAAACAGGAAGACATCCTTGGAATGTTTTCAGAATGTTGGCAAAGACGTCCTTTCCACCGTTTACTGGACCCTACAAAACATCCTTATAACTCTTAAGGATGTTCAGAGGACTTCTGTTGAAACTACATACAAAGCCTTGTGAGTTGCCCCTTACGGAAAAGGGCGGAAATGAGCAGCTCTGTTCCAGCTGGGGGTGGAGCTAATTTCTGGGCCAGAAAAATCTAAACAGAAGCTTGAAATGAAGAAATTAGCCAGATCCATTAAATGATCCATTACAAGTTTTCTAAAGGTATCTTTGAAATTATATGATTATTTCTGGTCTAGAAACATTACAAACTGTTTAAAAAGACCAAATAATACAAGGCCGCCAAAAAGGCTCTGAAGCATAATACCACAGGACAATGGTCACAGCTATGACACCTGTAGAACAGGCTTCGCTGTTGCATTCTCTGGGTTTGGCCAAGATGAGGGTCGACTCGACAGAGGTACAGGATTAGCTCAATCAGAAAGTGTGAGCTCCCCTCCCTCTGCAGTCGTCCACATGGGAAAATTTAGCAGCAGGACACCCAATCCTTTCCTCTGTGCCACCATCTGTTCCCTAAGCCTTTCGTTCGCTCTGTACCGGAGGCTGCCCTCTCGGTGCCGCTCCTGACGTCTATGAACCAACAGGAACTTTCGCTGTGAGCTCTCCCTCTGAGCATGTGTGTGTGTGAAATATTTGTGTGTGTGTGGGGTGTTTATTAACATGTTTGTTTCAGTGCAAAATGGCAGCTCGCAATCTTGGACATGGAAAAAAAGGATTTTAAAAACAAAAAAGAACAATCCAGTTCAAAAGGTCTTCTGAATAGTGACCCAGCCAGTTGTGTTTTCTGGGACTACTGGTCACAAATGGTATTTGGTAAAGCTTACATTAAAACCTGAAATCCAGTGAGGTACAAAAACAGTGGGGTACAAATCTGCAAGGCTTTTACATGGTGTCCACACTGATGTTGCATTAGCATGAACTAGGGCTTCAACTAATTTTTACGTTTTATAACAGATTAATCAATTGCCTACATTTACACATTTACATTTAGTCATTTAGCAGACGTTCTTATCCAGAGCGACTTACAAAACGTGCAATGCCAAGCACTAAGTGTATCTGTAAGGATTCACAACCTAGAAGACATGAGGCAAATGCTAGATTGTACAAGTGCTAGAGTGGTCAAGGTACTAAAAAATACAATTGCAAGCCTAATTGCATAAAAATACAAGAGACAATCAGTGACGAATAGGACAATATCAAAGCTAAGTGCATACATCATACAACAAATTAAAAAACCAAGTAGTAATACAAAATAAATGAAAGATCGATGCCGGAAGAGGAAAGTCCTCTCGTTCCACCACTGAGGAGCCAGGACGCTGAAGCAGCGAGATCTTGTGCTGCAAGAATGTTTGCACCTCAGAGAAGGACATGCCAGGCACCCCGAAGTTGATGACCTAAGTTGGCGTGCAGGTGTGTAGTTTTGAACCAGGGTGCGTAAATAGCGTGGTGCAGAGCCCTTTGACGCCTGGAATGCAAAGACAAGAGTTTTTGAATATCAATTAATTGAATCAAATAATCTAATAATTTCTTCCATGCACCAACAAATGTAACAAATTACAAATAAGAAAATTACAAAGTTTACATATAACAAATCTGACAAATTCAAATAATGGAACAAGAAAACTGGAAATGTAAAAGCTTCACCTTAATCACATTTGTTTGTTCTTGGAAAGCAGCATTAGCAATGACTATAGCTAGTCAGAGCTACAGAGCTAAAAAAAAAAATTATTAAGTGTGTCCCCAAAAATAAAAAATAAACAAGTGTAAATCAGTACCGAGGTAAGCGATTGAAATTCCAGTACCAAAAATATGTGGAATTACTTTTTTTAAGAGACTTTTTGAAGACAGCTTAAACACACTCGAGGGTGGGCTATTTGGTAAATTAGTGCTAGTTGCTAAATTCTTTATACTTGACCCAACAGATGACCATGATTCTCTAGCAGTAGTATTGCTCTGAATCTAGTAGGAATCAGTCAAGTCAGGTCAGCTTTATTGTCATGTGTATTCAGAATACAGAGCTTTCAAAATACAGTGGAATTCTTATACTACAGCAGCATGCTCCTACAGACAACATAAAGCAGGAACACGAGACAATAACAGTAAAGGTAAAACAAGTCATAATAAATAGTTGCAAGGGCACCAAGCATGTTAAAATAAATGAAGCAAATGGTGTGTGGACAGGATATCTCTTATCAGGATTTCTTAGAAAGCTAATAATCTGTCTCCATTTTAAATAATGTATTCTTGAATAATAAGCATTCAATTCCATCATCCGCACAGTCAACTTAATTAGACATCGATTACCCCAAACCAGATGTGCTAGTGGTGATATCTGTAAGAGGATAATTACAAATACCGGGGCGCCTCAAGAAGAGGTTTAAAAATGGCTAAGTGAACAAACTGACACATTTCCAGACATTGTGGTGTTGTTTCAACAATGATATTGTCAACAAGAATTGCATAAAGAAATTTGAAGAAACCGGACAAGTTGAGGGCAGAAAATGCCGTGGAAGATTAAAAATTAACATCTTGAAAGTTATTTCATTAAATGGCAGAAAGAAATCTGGTCAAATGGCTGCTCAGGACCTGGCGGAGTCATTTGGCACCAAAGTCAATGCTAAGAAATGGTCCTCTAGGCATGTTAGAGATCCCAACCTCAACATAACTCAAGCTGTGTGCAATCACTCGGACAGGGAAAATATATGTTTATGTTTTTCTCTAGGTTTTATTATGTTATAGGGAGTTAATTCAGTCAAATAATTTGTTTTTATCAAGATAAATAGCTTTAAACATTCTTTTTTCGACCTAACACTTTTTCCACAGTACTGTATATCTCAGTGTTATTAGATATCCTACTATTGCTTTAATTCATCAGGTGCAGTGGGACCTAACTTTTATTTTACCATGTAGAATGTGTACTGATCTGAACTTTGACACACACACTTTCCTAAATTCAGACAAAGAAAAGCCCATAGCAGTTTTAGCCACCTGTGTGTCAACCTTGGACCAGATGGGGACCAAGGACTCACACACAGTTCCAGAAGAGCACCAAGTAAGATCTCAGCTCAGCTCACTTTTACTCGGTTAGGCTTTCATATTCATTTTTTTCCGTTTCCTTTTGGTCTTCAACTTCACTCATTGGTTCTGCGTCACTTCACTCCTTTTCAACCATAATTAAAGGATAAAAAGGATAAAGGATAAAAAGAATGCCCTTTTAAAACTCCACAGTCAATGTGTTTTTATTATTTCACATACAGTTTTGACCATCCATTGAATTAATTTAAGCAAACTTAATTAGAAAAGTTGAAGCACTTAATGATGTGTACACAGTGTTTCTCCAAAATGATCATTTATCAATATTTGCAAACATTTGGTGATCAAATTGGCTATGACTCATCAGTAAAAAGTTCATACACTGGTTACTTGAAACTGACCAGTAATTTGTGGTGACACATTGAGTATCAGAGATCTACTTAAAAAGCTTCTTCTTTAAACTGGGCTAAAGGACTTGTATTTGTAGGGGGTGCGACATCTTATATTGGTGCTCTATACTCTTGAGGATATTTGTTTTCTTTTTACTTGTGAATTAAATTTCACATGTGGAGGAGAAGAAGGATATAATGAAGTCGTTGGAAAGGCCTTAACCTAATGGATTGTCATACCATTCAACACTTACAGAATATTTCATAGTGTTCTGTCAAGTGCTACACTAACTAATTTGAGCCAACTACAACACATAGGCCATTACTTGTTATGAGAGTGTATAATTATTTTTCCGTTGAAAATCAGTTAGTTTATCCGGCCAAAAACACGCTCAAACACGGCAAATGGGTGGCGGGGGATCATCCCCATTAATTTAATATATACAGCTTTCCAATGAGCCGCAATTACAGTTGTTAATAGGGAATACACTTGCAAAATCACGTGCCGATTTTCTTAATAACTTAATTACTATAATGAGTTATCCCGCCTTTATTCGATTCGAATCGAATCACACCGTGGTGAATGATGAAAAGTATGATCCACCTAAAAGCACGCACGAGCAAATGTTTAAAGCGATTTATAATCACATGACCCTCCCACTGGTTGAATCCCAAATGGTAACCTACTCTCTATATACGTGCACTGAATGAAAAGATATATGAACGAACGGCTTCTACTAGGTAGTGTATTATAGGTCCAATAGAGAGCTTGATATTCATCCACTCAAACACAAGCCAGCGGTACTCGTGTCAAGTTACAGAATACGCCTATACAGCATTGGAGTTTTGATCAGTCATCTAATCGGGAAGAATTGTGAGGAAAAAGTGTAACCAAAACCCCTAGAATTTCTCACCTGTGGCTTGCACCCGACTGTGCGACCCTAAACAAGCGTAATTTTAGTGGCATGAGGACACGTCTTATAAAGTTTGGCTTTTATCACTATTTTAACATCCTTCACGTAAAATGTGGCGATTGTGTACCGGTGAAAGACAAGAACGTCAGTCAGCACAGAAGCCATGGTGAGTGCATGGTCTTGTTTGGGTAAACAAGTTAATACCACGTAAGGAAACTTCTGGTGTATAAATACGCCACCTACCGTAACCGATAGCCTTGCTGTAGACACACTGTGTAGTAACCTACCGTAGTAGCCCTATGCGATTTGGGACGTTGCCGCATCTAAGCATTTTTAGTCATTTAGTTAACTCATTTTTAGGCAGTATATGAGTTACAGACGACATTTTGGTTAAAAAAAAAAGATTATTTGGTTCGCAAAAACGCACATTTTCCTGATAGAATCAATTTATTTTAGAATTTAAAAGCTAAAACACAGAATTCCTTGCAATTTCGCATGGTTTAGTGTCGGTATATGTTTATGTTTACAGTTGAATACATGAGTTTGCATACCCTTAGGACAACATGAAGAAGAAACACACACACACACACACCTGACATTTCTGTTCTAACTCTGCACAACATCTTTGGATTGTTGTCTTTTTGTTGGAATTTCTTTCCGCCAGTAGATTCTAAAAGAGAGGTACAGTTTCCTTTATTCACATAAAAACCTTGGGGGGTGTAAACTTTGGCACTCAACTGCATGCTGAATCATGATTTTGATACCATGCTTATATTAATGCTAATGACTAATGGACTAATACCGATTAATGCTGATACAAATCAGCAGCAGTTTTAGAACGCTGCCCTAAAACTCCTAAGTATTGCTGTTCTAGGTCAAAAAGCAGCCCATACAATAAAGAAAAAGACTTAAGCAGACGATTTGTAATGTGTGATTCACACCACTGTAAAGATAATTTCCAGTAACAACAGTAATTATTTCTGTACAAAGCCGCCCACAAGCGCAGAACCCGAGTCAAGTGTTCTCTTGTGGGTGGCTTTGTAGCTGCGGGCCTATGCATCAAGAAAACTACCACATCAAACCGTCTTAGGATTTGTTTTGTCTGGTGCTTACTTACCAAAGACACTCTGTTCTTTTGACAAAATCTTACACCTTTTTTTTTGGCATCATGAATCATGACTCCTGAGATTTGGTGGTTCAGCATTAACTCAGCATCCCTCGTAGTTAGATATTCAGATGCTGGCAGATACCCTGCCTAATCGGCTATTAATTATTATAATCTATTGATCAATTAATGACATGGCAGAAGACTGCAATATTCTAATGAACCGAAACAATAACTACAGTCAGCTCCAGAATTATTGGCACCCTTGGTAAAGATGGGTAAAAAAACTCTTGGTGGTTAATTAGCGTCATCTCACACTGAAAATATGAGAGAAATCCAACGTTTAATTGAAGTGAATTTATTCTAAGAAGAAAAAAAAAAAACGTTTCTAAAAATATATTTATTGGCACCCTTGCATTTAGTACTTTCTCTTTGCCAATTTAACAGCACTGAGTCTTCTCCTATAATGCTTGATGAGATTGGAGAATACAGAGCAAGGAATCTGAGACCACTCCTCAATACAGAATCTCACCAGATCCTCCAGAGTCTGAGGTCCTCTCTTGTGAACTCTCCTCTTCAGCTCACTCCACAGGTTTTTAATGGGGTTTAGCAGAGGCAGCCAGATTTTCATTTAAAATCTCCTGGCACTTCATGGAGTCCATGATGCCATGTATCCTAACAAGGTTCCCAGGGCCTTTGGAGGAAAACCCATTACTGAAGTACACAAATAGGTTACTGGATAGTAAACAATGTACTATTGCAGAAACCATGTAAATAAATAATGTACTATTCTGTACTAACTATTGCTAATTCTGTGTTTTTTGCACTTCCTTATTGGCGTATTAAAGCGGCCTGATAAGTGGGCCAGTTTTGTGTTGATTTCCATTTGTTGATTATTGTAAATTATTTATAAATAACATGTGTCGCGTAGAAAAGAGGTCCTAATTACATATCAGCAAAAAAGGCTTTTCTGGTTTGACACTAGTATTTGACAGATGTTCAATTTCAATATGCCATAAGGAATTATTCCAGTTTGCAGAGCTGACATGCTCGTGACTGCGCGCAAAGCACCTTTGATGAAGCCGTAGTTAAATGGGAGGCGAATTACGGGAGCTGCATGATATTTGTTTTCATATCAGAACCGCAGAGCGTGTTTAATTTATCATGGAAGTGTCAACCGACGTGGAAATGTTTATTCATAGACATTGGTCTTGATGGACGTAGTAGGGACCGGAGTAATGAAAAATCAATTTTCATGTCAGTACATTGCTGATAAATTAACTTGCAAATTGATCTCCCCCTTAAATCATCTCCCTTGTACATTAAGTATATTTGGACATATTTTGCTATTCAATTCACAATAAAGTGAAGAAAAATATAGTCTGGAAATAATTAGAAAAATGGGATGCTATGTTTCAATGTGCAGTAATTCTTTTCTGCAGCATTAATGTTGCTTTTTGCGAAACATCCAGTTATTTTTGGCATTGTTTCAATTAACACCACCGCAGCCGAGGCAGGCTTCTCTCAAAAGTTCTCCAGTGGCCATGGGAGTGAGCTGGACTTACCTGCTCTCTCTTCAGCCGAATGGCAATACTGATAGAAGGCATTGTGGTTTGAGAAACCCTCTCTGAGCCTTTTATCTGTGTCCTTTCTACACCAGCAGACTGGCTCGAGTTATGTCACGGCTTTGAATTTTTTATTTTTTTCCCCAGAATTACTTAGCCAGGTACAAAATCTTAGATCCTGCTTCCTTTGTGTGTCAGACCTATCTGTATTTCATTTTCAAAACCAAAGTCTCTGTGAGATATATATTTTTGTCTCATTTTCCTGTATCACTCCTGTTCTCTTAAAGTCGCAGGCCTTTATATCATTCTCTTTGTTTTTCTTGTTCTTTTAAGCAAATTTTTGGATTTTGAAAATGCACATTTTTTGGGAAATTTGCTTTTTTTTAAATTAGCAAAACGTTTCAATGGAAACCCAGCTTATGTCTCTCTCTTTTCTCCCCCAGCCCCCCCATGTGCTACTATGTGCAGTAGTCCACCTAAATCCCCTTAGAGCTGGATTACGCTTCCGAGGGGATTTAGGATCTCTGACACATGTCACACAGTTACTTGTTAGCGCCACTGCACTAAATCGCCTTTCTGGATGCAATCAAAGAGACAATCACACGATACAGACTGGACCAAATATTGCAACTGCACCGACTCATGTTATGCATGATCTCCTTTTTTGGGGGGGACTTTAGAACGGAGAATTAATTATTTTGCATTCTTGCTACTCTTTGAAGACAAGATCTTTTCCCCCAAATCCACTGAGAGTTTAACATACTTTTCAATCTGATGGACTTCTGTCACATTCTGATGCCAGTATTCTTTTGAAACCATCCACAAACAAAGACAAAGAGGAGCAGAAAGCGGGCGAGACACACCAGCTTCAAACATCCTGAGTCTCTGGAGGCATGAGTGCACTGCTGTATACCAGCATGGTGGTAGAACCTGTTCCATCTGTCATCATGCCTCCAGTCGTGTCCAGACCTGAGGCTGTATCCGTGCAGGCATCCTCACAGTGCCAGGAACTGACTGCCAGATCCTCTTTCTCCAAAAACTTAAACAAACTCAGCTTGTCTCAGTTTCTGGAGCTCTTCTTTATTAGTGGTGGCTTCATGTCGACCACCAACTGGACACTAGGCGCATTTGGTAAGAGCTGGAGATGTGCGAAAGAGCCTTTATGACCAATCTGAATGATATGGAATCTATTTCTGGCAGTAATTGCAAATATTTACGTTTGATCTGTGAGTTACCTGTGGGAATTACTGCACATCATTTAATGTTACTTTTAGTATTTCAAGCTTGCGTTATTTAATTACTTCAGAGCTGGATATTGTTATTCACGTCAGTCCATGTGAGTGCTCGTCCATCAGTTTGGAAGTGATGGATGAGGCACAACCAAATTAAACAGATTGTTTCTGAGTTGTTACAGAAGACAGATGCGTCCTTTGCTGTTCCTGTCTCTTTAATGTCCTATGCTTTCACAGCTGTCACTGAGCAAAAAAGTGAAGTTTTATAAGGATCCGTTGGGATGAATTCAGTGCAGCTTCTGCTGATTCATCAGTTGTCTTATAACACAAACACTGTGAGGGCTTTCTTGCGATTTACAATGTTACTGTTGAAAGTCTTACTATCTGGACTGAAGAGCAGATATTACTGTGTGTGATGTTCTGTGGTGGAACCTGTTTGTTTAGTTGGCATATGGACATGAGACAATCCCTTTACGCTTTAAGTCTGTGAGGGGGGAAAAGAACTCATCAGACCCTGTTGTGACACACATTGAGTAGACAGCCAGAAGGCAGCGAGATCAAACCTCAATTCCCTTGAACAGGCTTAAACAGAAGTGTCACATGTTCATTTGACCTCCTTTGTGATATCATCCATTTCGCTCTGAAAGCCTCTAGCCAGCTGCATCACCCACAGTACTGAGCTCACACTGATCTGAAATCTTGCCAAATTTGATGTGTCCAAAGTAGGATCCAAATATTTTAGAAAGTCTTCGTTCACTACCAAGGACTGTTTATCATCATGTTATATCCAGACAGTTTTATCCAATTATATTTCACAAACATAACAGGCAATTCTTTACTAATATGTCAGTAAAGGTTTGTTCTTATTTACTGTGTTGTGATGATAATGCATAACACATCCAAGACTGTACTTATTGAGATAATATCAAATGTTAGTTCTTAAGAGACAACAACGTTTCACACTGCGTGTTAGGAGCTTTGAAATGTTACAATTTATATTATAGAAGATGTATATGTATATGATGTCACATTTAAAAAAGGAAGCAGATTTCATATTAATTTCCAGATATATAATTAATTTCCAAAAAATTGGTCACTTTTAAATGATGTATGTTTTTGAATAATCAACTGAGTAAGGTTCTTTGCTAAATCGTGAATAAAAAACAGTTCTTGGTTGTGGACTGTTTCTCACTAATACTGCTTTTTTAGCAAGTTGGAGGATGCACATCCGTAATTGTGTTTTGCTATGCCAATAACACATCGAAGAGAACATTTAAATATGCGGGAGATTGTTGTAGAACAAGATTAAGGTGCAATTCCTCGCAGCTCATTTCATTTTCAGATCAGGATTTTATTGGAACCTGATTTTCTGCAAATCTGAACCTGGTTTCCACAGCAACCAATTTGGACCCAGTGAAGAGAGACTTTCTTTGGGCAAAGGTTTATGTGACTGTGCTTATATTTGTCCAATAACACTACTGTTTGGTGTCCAGAATTCCCGATCATCAATTTACTAGCACATGAATCTGTGCCTCCTTTTGACCCATACATCTTTCCTAAGGCTTATGAATCATCTAAACCCAAATTTAATAATGTGGTTTCTTTGCTTCGAGTACTCTTCTTATATGACGTCCTCTTTGTAGCTGCTGGCGCAAACGGATTGTTTAATGAAAATGTGGTGTAATTAAAGTCTAACGAGCTCTCCACGTTCAGAGGTGCGAGCTGGGGCACTATTAGAACCAAAAGCTGAAAACGAACAGTGGACCACTTTTTAATAAACGACCATCATATTGTATTGCATAATGTGTCTGCTCATCTGATGTGAAGCTGCAACAGCGTTTTTGCTTTTAGTGCACAATGGGCCTAAGATGGAGTGCGTTTAGACCCTACAGTCATAGGGCTCACTTTTTTTTTTGTCATACTACGATGAGTGCACTGATTTACTTGATCGTGGTTCAAGTAATGCCTTTTATGGTGTGCCAGCATTCCCCATTATCCTTGAAAAATCATATATCCTGGATATTATAATGCAAGCCTATAGGTCCAGCAAATAAAGGAGTAATTCAGTGTTTTTTCAGCCTAATCTCTATCTACCGCATCTGTAGAATGTGTGCGATTGCAATGGACAATAATTATGGAACCTGTACTGAGAAAAGAACAGAAAACCTCAATAAACGTCCATGCGAAACGCAGGTTGTTGTAGAACGCTTTCATTAATTCTTCAATCAAAGGTATTAGTAAAGCTCTAAATCTGTATAATTCGCCCTTTAGGAGAGTTAATATTGTAGACATGTAAATGCAGAAATATTTCTTCTTTTTTTTGTAGCTTTGAATTTGCGTTATGTAGTCAAACGTCTCTTTGACGGAATTCAACAACTGCCCTTAGACTTTCATTATAAGTGAGTTTTGTTTAAACAGGTTTTCCGGTTCTTTTCTCAGTGCAGGGAAATGTGTTAATGATTGTTTATAGTAACCACAACATACACTACAGATGCGGTAGAAAGAGAATGAGTTTAAATGCTGGAGTAGTCCTTTAAGGCATATTTGTTTTGGCATAATAAATTTGTGATTGGCTCTCCTTCCCATATTTTAGGCCTGCATCTTCACTATATGCCAGATACCTTACATGCATGTGGGTAGGCATGTGCTAATATTAATTTCCATATGATAAGTGTGTTTACCTGTACCTGTTTTCGTTGGGCAGCGTTTTAACCAAAAATAAACCCAGGCAGCATCTCATTGGGTACATGCAATGCTGCCTTGAAAAATGTGGCCAAAACGAGGAACTTGAGAAGACATCTGCCACCTTCCTAATGGGACAGTCTATATCATGGTACCGCAAGATACCAAAGTTGCTGTCTACCTATGCTGCTTCCTCAGCGAATGGAACGTAGGAGTAATGATGAATGTTAAATAGCCTGTTCAATAATATGGATTGTGTAACCACTTGGTCATGTGAGTTTCAGAAACTCGATGTCTACAGTACCCCTCATGACTTGGTTAAGTTAGCAAGAGGTTTCCTCTGCATTCTGGGCATGAGTTGCCATCCGCGGGTTATTATTAGTGCACTCACTCACCCCCAAGCCCACACAACCAGTATTAATTTTAGACTATGCTGCTGCTTTCAACTTCTGTATTATATTAAAATCTGCTTTAATAATACTGTTTCATTTCATAAAACAGTAAAGGACAGTTTCAGCATTTTTATAGAGAAAGCATTCCTCAGACACAACTTCATATCATGGAATATTCCTAGAAATGCCGCTTTCAGGCCTACATGTAGTATTTACAGCATTCAGGTACGTAAAAAGTACTTAAAATTAAATGCAACAATGAAACTTTTAAGAATTGCAACATGCAATTGCAAATATTAGAATCTGCAACTGTGATTGTAACCTACATTTCACAAGACCAATTCTCATATTTCTCTAACTACTAATTCTAATTTACATCTTGACAATGCTTATGTTGCAGTTACGAATCACAATTTACGTACGTTTAAGCTACATTTACACATCACTGGTGACGTTCCCAAAACACATGATTACAGCCTAAAGGTTTGGACTATTGTACTATTGTGGGCCATATTCCAAGAGGGTGGCTTGATGGGGGAGTGGGGGAGGCGGGGCTGACACACACACACACAAAAAATGGACCTAAAACTGGAAATGGTTTTTTACGATTTTTCATATTGAGTGTCAACCTGTGAACACTGAAAAATAGGTGTAGGTAGCTTACATGGTGCTGCAGTGAGCAGTCAGTTCACGTAGGCTACAAATCGAGGTTACAGACTGTCAAAACTACGCACCCAAAATGGAAATCTATAAACCCATAAAGTGAGACGTAAGGTTCAGATTGAATGTGTGAATAATGTTTTGCAAATGTCACATGAAAAGTGTACAGAATTATAAAATTCATTATGGATTTGCAATTCATAAAAATGTTAATTTTGGCACTGAATTAACTTTTGACAGCAAATTAACTCCATATTCAGGTAGACATTGCCTTTAATATCGTTCATGGATTTTGCATTGCCCTGGGAACCAACGTTACCAACGTTGCAAACTAGCCTTGTAAGCTACTGGAGGTCATTTAGTCATGTACAAATACCTTGTCTTTAGCATTTTTAAGCATTTTTAAGTACTTTTTTAATGCGCCTCTTTCCCTCTCAAACTATCTTTTTTTATTAACTATGAGCAGCTTTCTGCAGTGTGTGGATCTGGAGTTGGTAACATGGCCAGGACAGTTTAATTTCAGGCACGGTGCCAGTCAGAAGGGCAGCCCTCAATTATTAATGGTCACCTGCTGCTTGTACATGGCGCAGTGCTGAAGGTGATGGTATGGTTGCATGCAAGACTACGGCCAGATACTTTACTGATCAAGCAGAGTGTGAGAAAATGTACCCCATTGAACACCATTCACCATTGGTCAGCTTTATACTGGGTCAACAAGCCACCATCACAGTTTTACCCCCAAATACCACAAACATCATTTTATGCTTAAAATCCTCAGCAGCCACAGGGGTGTTTTCAAGATGAATAGCCTTTACTTCAATTTCCAACTCATTTTACAGCTCACGTTCATCATGCTTCAGTAGTAATTTGGCTACCAGCACACAAGCACCTGCAGTTAAACACCTGCCGGTTAGAAATTTGTGATCAGTTGTTAATGTGATGTTTAAAATGAATTTACACAAAAGTTGCACTCGCTAATTTGGGAGCTGTATGTGCTATGTGTGCTAAGATTCTACATAGTGTCTAGTTGTCTCTGTTTAAAACTGTACCTCCCTAAAAGAATACTTCACCCAATTATAGTTAACAGTTAGTGTATAATATTGGGGACATGGCTTGATTTTGTTTCTGTAATGCCAACCAGGCTCTTTTATCCTTCAAGTGAAGTCAACTCAAATTTATCAGCCAATCCAAATACAGTGGAGCAAAATATTGCGGCTCAGCAGGCAATACTCCTGTACTAATGAACAACGAGTGTAAGATGAGCAATGTACAAAAATACAGTTTCAGTAGAAACCTTTATTCATTATTTTGACAGTTTTAACATTTTTAAATGAAGTATTCCTTTAAGCCACTCTAAATGTATTGTTGCTGCTTCACAGTCTTGCCTAAAACCATGCGCCTTGTTTTCCTTTTGTCTCTGTCAGTGGAGAAATGCATGATCTCGATGCAGACAGGGACTCAGATGGTGAAGCTGCGAGGCGGTTCGAAGGGCCTGGTCCGCTACTTTTACCTGGACGAGCACAAATCCTGCATCCGCTGGAGGCCCTCCAGGAAGAACGAGAGGGCAAAAAGTAAGTGCCTTCATTAAACCACCCTGTCAGTTTACTCATGTTTATTTCATGCTGTAAATCACCAGTGCCTCAACACTGAGGTGCTACAGTGGCTTGCAAAAGTATTCAACCCCCTTGAAATGTATCAAACCTATCCGGATTACGAATGATACTTACACACATTTGCCCAGTTAGTGGTTTTATTGTGAATTCGTATGCTCCGACAGTAAAATTGAATAGCCAAATTTAGTTATTTGTCTACAGATATTTTAAACAAAATGAAAAAACTGAAATATGGGTCTTGCAAACGTATTCCCCACATATTAATAATGGATTGAGCCACTTTTTGAAGCAATAACAGCTTTAAGTCTTTTGTAGTAAGCAGCAGGTTGTCCAGGTTGGTTGGATGATGTTTGTAGACTGCAATTTTCAAATAGTGCCACAAATTCTCAATGCAATTGAGGTCTTAACTTTGAATGGGACACTCTAGGACATTCACCTTTTTTGGTTTTGAGCCATTGTGATTTTGATTATTGTCCTGCGAAAAGGTGAACTTCCTCACGAGCCACCATTTCTTAGCAGACTGGAGCAGGCTCTCTTGCACTATCTCCATCTATTTTGCTTTGTCCCTTTTTCTTTCAGTTTTAGCATGATGCCCCATGTCTGCTGATGAAAAGCAGGCCCACAGCATGATGCTGCTACCACCGTACTTCACTGTAGGGATGGTATTTCTTGGGCCAGGGGCAGTGTTGGATGCTTAGCACCATGCATAGCGCTTTGAATTATTGCCAAAAAGTTCTAACCTGGTCTCATCTATCCCCAAAACATTTTCCCACATTGTAGCTAGCCACTATCACGCATTCATATAGTTTTTCTTAAGTAATGGCTCCTTTCTGTCCACCCTCCCTGACAGGGCAGTTTTCTGAGTTCTTGGTATTGTGGATCGGCGTACATTTACTCCACTTTCAGCCACTGAACTCTGTAACTCCTTCAGCGTGATTGCGGCCCTCACAAGTCTATGTTTTGCTTGGATGCTGAGTTTTGAGGAGCAGCCTTATCTAGACAGTGTGTGGGTTGTGTGATGTAGCTTCCACTTTGTGATTATTGACCCCACAGTGCGCCAAGACATCCAAATGCTTGGATATTATTTTGTATCCTTTTCCTAATGTATGCATTTGTGTGACTTTATCTCTTGCACCTTTACTTCAGGTTTACAGGTAGAGACCAATTACATCCAATTAAGAGGCAATTGTGTCCTTGTTTTTCATCTATGCGAGATTGGAGCTTCCAAAGCACAAGGGTATAAATACTTTAAAAAAAAAAAACATATCTCAGTTTTTTATTTTCTTTAAAATATCTGCAGGCAAGCAATTCAATTTGGCTATTAAGTTTTACTGTCCGAGCATACAAGTTCACAATAAAAAATAAAAAAACTAACTGGGCAAATGTGTGTTAGTATCATTCGTAATCCAGAAAGGTTTGAGCAATTTTAAGGGGGATAAATACTTTTGCAAGCCACTATATATAACCCACAAAGTGCACCTATATGTTACGTGTACCTGATAAAAAGGCCAATGAGTGTAGCTACAAGTTAGGTGTACTTAATGAAGTGAGTGTTTACATATTAGAAAATGTGGCACTATTTAGGAAACCTAAAAAAATTAAAAATTGTGTATCGTGAAAAAGTTCTCTTTTGGTCAGAACACTTACGTCTTTCCCAGGGACAGCCTTGGTTATTTGGAGTAATTTGAAGTCTAAGGCCCCCCCACAGGTAACAATTATGTCTACTTGTGGTTATTAACCATCAAAATAACCAGTAATAAATACCCTGTATGCAATGAATGCAATCAATAAGCCATCATTGACCTCACAGATCTCATTCTTTCTCCTCTCAGCAGTAAATCCGGCATGACTCACATTTACTCTTATTCCCTGTGTCTCCTCACTGAAATGTGGACAGCAGCCAGTGCAAAGTTTTTAAGATGAGGGAAAAGTGTGAGTGCTTTGAAGCAGTATTCCAGGCAGCAGCAGCAGATGCCGACGAGTTACCCCAGACGCTGCCCTTTACTGAAACCCTATCTCTCCGAAGGGAGATATCTCCGACTTCCTGCCCCTTCATGTAGCCCCACTGCTAAAACCATTAGTTTTCTCCCCACACCAAAACCAGGCAGGATGGACTTGGAAAGGAACTTGTGTCAGTCTCAGCAATGTCTAGAGTCACCTATCTTGCAGAAGCTCCAAGCTATGGTCCTCAGCTGATGAGTGATAAACTGAAACTAAACCGCCACTAAAGGAAATTTTCCACAAATCTTCAATGCAGCCCTAAGCTAGCATTTATATAATGCCTTTCTGAAAAAGCTTTTCACTCTGGGCTGCTGCAGTCTGGCTTTTTTTTAAATTTTATATTCTTGGAAAACACTGCTGGGTTCTTGCTAAAGGAGACCAAAAAGGTAAGATGCCAGCACGCTGCATTAGAATGACTTGTGGCATAGATGTTCAGACATGTTGATTGCCTGGCTTTGGCTTGCACCTGGTGAGAAGACAATACCTGGAAGCTTTACATGTGGACCTAAAGGCATATATTAAGAATATACAATATAAAACTGGGCTTTGGAAAGCAAATATGGGGAGACTGTCAACCTGTGGGCATTATTGTATTATAGTGTCAATATAAAGGGCTTGTGGTTACAAGCCTTCACAAAAGCTTTTTAGGATACAAAAGTGAACAGCAAAAGCACAGTATGAATACAGAAGGGTATAAAGTGTCATGAACGCACATGACACATGCTTACACAATGGCAGAATTGAAAGGGTGAGGTTGGTGAAAGAACATGAACTCTATTAACGTCAACCTTCCACTGAAAACTTCATGTACTTCTTAATCGTGGCTTAATCGTTTCCCAGAAAATCAAAAATAGCTATAACTAAGGCCGTGTTTACCTGAGTCTTGACTGGACTTGGATTCTGAAAGACTGACAGCAGACGCGTCGCGTGATTGGTCAATCATGCCAATGTTGACCTTGTGCTTATAGGGGTCCAGTGCGCCGAGGAGGCCTAGCACACGGATGGCCTGAGAAAGAAAAGCGGCATTTCAAAACAAAGCATAATAACACCATGCTGAACTAGTGTCTGGTTTTTCCTGACAATACAAAGAATGTTTGGAAAAAAGTACTGCGTCTGAACTCCTCAATACTGCTCAACAAATTCTATTAGCCAAGATTTTCAACTTTCAAACTCTGTGAGACGACTGAAAATGCGGGCTTGCTACAACATTAACATTCACATTTAGTTACTTGGCAGATGCTCTTATCCAAAGTGATTAAAAAAAAATTTTTTTTTTTAAAGGGCAAACACCACAACAATCATGCCACAATGATACACAGTAATGGAAGATTGGGAGAAGGATTATGCTAAAATGGTCTAGTCAGTAACTAATCTAGTTACTGCGTACAGAATAAATGTCAGTGCAGAGATGTAAAAAATAAGTGTTAAGGCTATAAATATGTTATTTACATGCCACTGAATATATGTGAGAAGTTTTACACCAAAATATTGCTGAAAAGAATAAAAAATATAAAATTGTAAGACAGAACCGTATAATTCCAAGGTCTCGACTGGACTGTTCAGACTTGAGGCACTAAAAAGCAGCAAGACCTTGTCTAGCATGTTTAGATCTCAAAGAAGCGTATAAGCACCCTTAAGTTGATGACCTGAGTTGCCATGAGGGTATGTAGTTCTGAAAATACGTATGTAATGTGGCACGGAGCCCTTTGAGGCCTGGAATGTGGACACGAGTTTTAAATTCGATTCTTGCTGCAATAGAAGGCCAATGACGTGATTTCAGTGGGAAGTCGCATGAGAAAACTTCAGAAGGCTTTGAACCAGGCAAGCAGCAGCAGTCTGAACTCTTTGTAGAGGAGATATACACTATATGGCCAAAAGTATGTGGACACCCCTCCTAATTATTGAGTTAAGGTGTTTCAGCCACATCCATTGCTAACAGGTGTATAAAATCAAGCACATAGCCATGCAATCTCCATAGACAAACACTGGCAGTAGAACGGGTCGTACCGAAGAGCTCAGTGACTTTAAATGTGGCACTGTCATAGGATGCCACTTTTGCCACAATTCAGTTGGGGAAATTTCTGCCCTGCTAGATCTGCCCCGGTCAACTACAAGTGCTATTATTATGAAATGGAAGCGTTTAGGAGCAACAACAGCTCAGCCACAAAGAAGTAGACCACGCATACTCACAGAGCACGGTCGTCGAGTGCTGAAGTGCTTAGCACGTAAAAATCGCCTATCCTCTGTTGCATCAATTACTACAGAGTTCCAAACTGCCTCTGGAAGCAACATCAGCACAAGAACTGTGCGTCGGGAGCTTCATGAAATGGGTTT
>JAOUQW010000033.1:5255812-5267052 GCA_028565825.1 Olivaichthys viedmensis
CCTTTTGTGGCAGGGCTGAAATGCAGTGGAAATGTTGTTTTTGGGATTAAGTTCATTTTCATGGCAAAGAGGGACTTGAATTGCAATTCATCTGATCACTCTTCATAACATTCTAGAGTATATGCAAATTGCCATCATATAAAGTGAGGCAGCAGACTTTGTGAAAATTAATATTTGTGTCATTCCCAAACCTTTTGGCCACGACTGTATTCAGCGGTCTTTCTGGTCAGTAGATGGCGACACTGCTGGTCACTCGCTGTGCTGGTTGAGCTGCAGGTTGTGTCTTCACTGTACTCGGACAAAGCGCGTGGCAGGGTAAGCCACGCCCACCAACGCGTCTGCGTTCGCCGATTGGTCGGGAAGAGAGGTTCTCAAATACCATTATGCGTGAAATACCGAAGTGTTGCCAGGTCCGCGGTTATCCCGCGGAACCAATTTAAACTGGTTGATTCTTCATGTCCGCAGATTGGACGGACTTTGACATACACTTCATTTCATATATTACTATTTTGCAAGTTGCAATAGGTAAGCTAATAATTTTTTTAAAAATATATATTTTAAAGCAAACAGTAAGGCACATGTATACACATGTATTCAATGTAGTTATAATTTAAATATAGTGAATCAACCCGTAAAATGGTATTCATTAGTAGGAATAAGGTAAGTGCAGTAGATGCAAAATGAAGTCAGATCCACTTTTACTGTATGGATGTATTATGATGTGCGTCTTTGAATTGGTTCACTCATTCCCATAGCTCTTCTTTATTTCTCACAATATATTTAATAAGAGGAACAACCGTAGCGCAGTGCGTGTTTATAACGCCGCCTCGTTAATTGTGTATTAGTTTACAATACCTTTGTATTTGTGTAAAGCAGTGTTTAGGCAGGGCCACATTTACAGCTTTGTTAGTGGCCTGTTTTCTTTGAATGGCCATCGGGGTGATTTTGCCCCGCACACCTGGCAACCCCGTGGGAGAACTGAAACTTTGCTCGAAGTATCTCCGCGTGCGGTGTTTGTATGACGGCCGTCGGCGCTATAATAATTTACTATAATATAATTTTTTTAAGTGCACATGTTCATGCTAGACCTTGAGCCGCAGTGGCGGGAAAAATAATTAAAAATAATTAAAAAATAATTCCAGTCTAACGTACTGTCACGATGTCGGGCTGTGAGGAAAAACCTGCTCGCGAAGACGCCAAAGACCTCGGAACGAATAAAAGCCCGGTTAACGGAAATGTTAGTAACGCCAAAGACCTCGGAACGAATAAAAGCCCGGTTAACGGAAATGTTAGTAACGCCAAAGCGTGTTGCCGCGTCTGTAAGCGCGTGTTCAGAGAACCCAAGATCCTCTCCTGCCTGCACACGTTTTGCGCCGATTGTATTCGGCAGTTGGAGCCGTTTACTCCGCTGGGGGTGACCGGACAGAGCGAGCGTGCTGCCCGGGAGCGGCTGTGCCTCACCGTGCTGTGTCCTGAGTGCGACTCCGAGGTGGAGCTGCCGCCCTCCGGGGTGGACGCACTCACTACAGACCACCTGGCCCTGGACGAGGTGTTCATGGAGACGCTGCTGATGGAGAAGAGCGCCATGTGCGACCTGTGCGGAGACGCCGAGGCGGGGCAGCGCTGTGAGGTGTGCAGCCTGAACCTGTGTGACTTCTGCAGCCAGGCGCACAGGTCCGTGTGCTCACGTTCACACAGGCATGACAACAAGCACAGCAACGCTCATCGGCCTGGAAAGTCAACGTTTTATTGCCTAAGCAATAAACAAAGCCTCAACAACTGCGAACAGTAACAGTCGTCGTGTAGTGTTCCAGTAAAGTTGAGTGCAAAAGTAGACCCTTGAAACGAAAAAGACACATTTTCAGCCAGGCGTTACGTTCCAGGTTAAGGTCCACGCCTGGCAGGAAGATGCAAATTAGGACAGCACTATCAAAGGCAATCCAACTTGGTCTCATGCTTGCAAATTCATAACAATTCGTATGAACGTTTTTTTAGGGTTAGGGACGGGGTATCTTTTCTGTAGGTACGAAACTTGACCTCTTCGAGATTGTTTGGCCAATATTTCCATTTCTTCTTACATCTGCCATACACGGCCTTCTTCGAATCAGGTCTGGAGGCTATGGCAAAACGTTGACCTCTCTTTCTTGGTTGCTTTAAAAAAAAAAAAAAAATCTGTTGGTTTTTTTGCCTTATGTTTTGGATTGTTGCCTTCTTCGCAGGATGCACCCACGTTTCATTTTTAACTTTCTTTATTTTTTTTCATAGATACATTCACCCTGAAACCAATGAGGGGGTGTTTGTTAATGTTTCATAGATTTTATTACCCAGGGGGGAGGCAGCCGTTTGTAGGGTCGTTCTAAACTGAAGTGATGAAAATCATTTACTTCAAAGGGCCCTTCAAAACAATCATTTACGAAGGGAACAACCAGTGGACACTTTGCTCCTGAGATCCTTTGCGCTGTTTTTATGCTGACTGGGGGGAAAGGCAGCAGCAACCAGCGAGTTCACCTTGGCTTCATGTAGATTGAGTTTAAGTACGGACTGGGCTGGGTTCTTCCTGAAATCCACTACCATCTCCACTGTCTTTAGAGCATTGAGCTCCAAGTTGTTCTGACCGCACCAGGTCACCAGATGGTCAATCTCCCATCTGTAGGCGGACTCATCCCCACCAGAGATGAGCCCAATGAGGGTGGTGTCATCCGCAAACTTCAGAAGCTTGACGGACTGATGACTGGAAGTGCAGCTGTTGGTGTACAGGGAGAAGAGTAGAGGGGAAAGGACGCAGCCTTGAGGAGAACCGGTGCTGATGGTCCGGGAGTCAGAGACGTGTTTCCCCAGCTTCACGTGCTGCCTCCTGTCAGACAGTTAATGGCGCTTTTGGTTTGTAATTGGTAATCTGTCGGAGACCCTTCCAGACAGATAAACATGGAATATATCTAAGCATTAGGTTGTATCTTGGCAGCTGTGTTACTGCATTAGTTCATGCACAAGAGATCTAACCAAAGGTGTAAAGTTGATTTCTAGATGTGGCCATATGTTGATGTTTCTCAATATCAGGACCAGGGCAGTGTCGTTGCCAGTAAAGCAAGCCTTCACAGGACTAAAAACAGAATCAGAAGTCAGAGACCTGGAAAAAAAAACATGACCTGTGTCATAATCATTGCTATATTGATAAGAAGTAAGAATGTACTGCTGAGCTTTGCAATAGAATAAATAATGGAAGATGATGGAAGACCACATTAGTGTTCAGTCATAAAGGAAAAACCTATTCAGTTAAGTGGTGGAGTTTTATACAGATGTAAAAACGTTCCGTTTTGCAACAGAATGAGAAATCCCAATGTAATCTAACGCTGCTCGTTAGAGAAAACAGAGGAAATAGAAATAGACTAGTTTTCCAGTTATGGAAAACACCTGTGAAATGAGAAAACGGATAAAATGTCCTGGAAATATTATTGAGATTGTGGGGAAAAAATGTACAGTTGGGCTATTAAGCCACTGAGATTGCATATTTAGGTGTTATTATTATTGTTTTCATACAAATCTTGATATCTGAACTGGCCATATTATATTTGGTTCTTATGTGTATTTTCTTTATTATTATTTATTTTATTTTATTTAAGCAGCCACTGGTCTCTAACGGCAACTGAACATGTATATTTGACTTCTAATATTTCAGTAGGACTTGGTTGAGAACTAGTTTGAATGAGAGTGTGTGTGTGTGTGTGCTTGTGTTTCAGCCTGTAAGGGGTTGTTAGGAGTTGTATTGTTGACTTTAATGTTAAGGATGTTGGCAAATGTGAGTCATTCTGAGATGTCCTTCTGTGAGCCACAGCTGTTGTGTATATAAGTCATGGAAGATGTGCTGTCCTACAAAAAGAAAACAGTGGGAACTCGGCTTTAATACTACAACGTTACACGGTTCTTAGCACTGTATGTAAAACCGGTCACACCTGAAAATACCTGATTTTTATTTTTTTTTCTTACTTTTTCTTTTTGGCAACAGGTCCACGATATATTCTACCCTTTCATTCAAACCAATAACGACGAGATCACCTTCTTGTGGGTGAACGAGTCGAAAACAGGCTTTTGCCATTTGTACAGAGTCACAAGCCTTTTCCAGCCAGGCTGCCACCAGTGGACTAGAGACTACAGTCCCTCTGAGGGTAAAATACACAATGACTTGTGCCTACGTTTCCATTCGCACTCTTTTTTTTTTTTAACTGATTTGTATTTCTAAACTACAACACACTTCTTTTTATTCCCCTAGATGATTTCAAATGTCAAATAAAGGAAGAGGTGACCTTAACCAGCGGAGAGTGGGAGGTGCTAGCTAGGCACGGGTCAAAGGTCAGTTGTGTGCCCTTAAATGCCGTAGCAGTATGTGAACAGCTAATTGATATTGTCCTTTAGGTTGTGTTTCTGTTTAATTTTATAGATCTGGGTAAATGAGGAGACAAAGCTGGTGTACTTCCAGGGCACCAAGGACACACCCCTAGAGCATCATTTATACGTGGTGAGCTACGAATCTCCGGGAGACATTGTCCGACTGACCAAGCCAGGCTTCTCCCACAGCTGCTCCATTAGCCAGGTAAGATGGCTTTCATTAGTGCTATGATCAGTATTTTGAGTCGTATGTTTAAACGTGGCTGTAGTTTACTGCAAGCATGCATGTCCTTTTGTTTTTGAGCTCATGCTGACTCTGCTGTTTTAACTGTGCCATGAACACACATGCGTATCATTTGATTAGGGCCAGCAGCTCAGTCTTTGACATGCAAGAATGACTAAGCCCCTTGGATGAGTTACGAAACGTCTTCAAGATTAAGCCACACGTCCAGTTGCCTTGACTTGCCAGACTTTTGAAATAAGCTGGATGACTGAAAACCTTCATAGATCAGATGTCCAGATCAGAATCTTTATATTCTCCTCGTTTATATTGCAGAACTTTGACATGTTCATCAGCCACTATAGCAATGTGAGCACCCCTCCCTGTGTTCATGTCTACAAGTTGGTTGGCTGCGACAGCGACCCTTTGCACAAAGAGCCCGAGTTCTGGGCCAGCATGATGGAGGCAGCAGGTACAGAGAGATAAGGAGGGGGGGGGGGGGAGTACACAGGAATTTTGCTGTCGTAAATTGTGCGGTTTTTAAGTTGTCAGTGGAAAATACCTTCTAACACCATAAAACAGACCAGGTTTATGGTTGAACTGCGTCTTGAATTTAGGTTTGTTTTCTTTCAGGTTGCCCAGCGGATTATGTCCCACCTGAGATCTTTAGTTTTCCTGCAAAGTCTGGTTTTGAGCTGTATGGAATGTTGTACAAACCACACAACTTGAAGCCGGGCAAAAAACACCCTGCAATCCTGTTTGTGTATGGGGGCCCTCAGGTTGGTTTGGTATCATGCCGTTTTTAAAGGTGCAGTTCGTAATTTTTATAATCATTAAAAAGATACTGTGATTCACAATATTGCCATTACTCAGCTCTGCCTCTTTTCCTTAAAAGGCCACCAATGAGGCTTGCATAGTTTTAACCCCAGTCAGTTGGTGGGAAGGTTGTTGAGTTGTTTTTTTTTTTTTTTTTAAGTGTCAATGAAAAGTGTTTTTTTCTTTTTTCAGGTGCAGTTAGTGAACAACTCCTACAAGGGAGTGAAGTATTTGCGTCTGAACACTTTAGCATCTCTAGGTTATGCAGTGGTCGTCATTGACGGAAGAGGCTCATGCCAGAGGGGGCTGCAGTTCGAGGGTGCTCTAAAAAACAAAATGGTATGGACAACTAGCTTTAACCTTTTCAAGGGAAGTTTGGAGCAAAACATCCTAACACGGCTTGCAATCGAAAAATATCAACCAATTAAAACGTACAGGTTCATTTCCACTGATGGCATCTACCTCAAAATGTATTATTGGCCTATTTGGTCAAACTGTTAAAATATAGGTTTCTCCTTAAACACCAGGCCATCCACTACAACGGTATTTGATGGTGGTGTGCGTTTTAGCCGTTCAGGTTATTGCTTCTCCGTCCTTTGTAGGAACTATTAGCCCATGTTAGCACAACACTTAGCAAATGAAAAACACTGCTGTGCATTTTAGCCATCGTGTGTTTCCTCTGTCTTCAGGGCCAGGTGGAGATTGAGGATCAAGTGGAGGGTCTTCAGTATGTGGCTGACAAGTACAAATTTATAGACTTAAGTCGTGTGGCCATTCACGGCTGGTCCTATGGAGGATTCCTCTCCCTCATGGGCCTCATTCGCCGGCCTAATGTGTTCAAGGTGAGGGTTATGTCCGGCCTTCTACAGTCTGTATCTCCTTCCCATGGAATGTTTCCCATTATCAAAGCCGTACTTCACCCAGAAATGCTAACGCTGCTAATAGTGAATTCAAAAGCCAGTGTCGGTTTACATTTTGTAAATGATTATATTCCGACTTTGTTCCACGTTCATTCATTGTCAGTCTTGTCAGCCTTTTCGGGAAGCGTTCGTTCTAGAAATAAAATAATTTCACACAAGTGGCACCTAAAATGTAAGTAAAGAGAACAATCCCTCTAAACTCATACCAGCTGCCATCTGAGTATAAAATCATGTTGGGCAGTGTGTAGTTTTAAATACAAAATGGCATTCCAGCCCATTTGTCCTCTCTTAGGGGTGGACCAAATATTCAGCCACCTAATATATTGGGCCAAAAATAACAAAACGGTACATATTCGGTGTTGGGCTGAATGAGTAATGATGCTAAATATATTTTCTCCACCATGTTGGAGCACAGCACCCAAATCAAATAGGCCACGCAAGGTACACCAAGCTTTATATCCAAGTTTGACGTAGTGAAATGCATCTTGCATGTGAAATTTGAGCTGTGTGTCTGTCTGCCTCCGTGCTGTCTGTCGCTATATACGACGTGAGCATGATGCTTGGTTACTGAACAAGTGCGGGCTTACATTCAAAAAGGGGTTTGGGATTCTAAGCACAGGCAAAGCTCCATTATCATGTGTTTATTTCATGTGTAGGATCAGTTCACTGTCTGATCAGATGAAACTTAATTAGAACTGTTGTTTTTTCAGGTGGCCATAGCTGGAGCTCCTGTAACAGTGTGGATGGCGTACGACACCGGCTACACTGAACGCTACATGGACGTGCCTGAAAACAACCAGCAGGGCTATGAAGCAGGCTCCGTGGCTCTGCACGTGGACAAGCTTCCAAATGAGTGAGTTCTCATGGATTAGTGCTGGCATTGTTAACAATAAAAAACTAAAAGTTGTGCTCTCTTGTCCCGATCTAAAAATATCTCTATCTACACATCTGTAGCATATGACCGGAAAACTCGTTTACACAAACCTCACTTATAGTGAAAGCATAAGGCCAGTTGTTGAATTCAGTCAACAAGCATTTAAAATAGGCGATTATATCACGCAAATTTAAAAACGTCACCCGTTACACTCGAACAGTGTTGGTCTTAGGATGATGGGCATGAGAGGAAATCTTACCAAAGATGTTCTTATGTAGTTTTATCAAACTTTCCAGCAGTGGAGTAATATAATTAAAGTATTTCAGGTTCCATATGCTTTCCCTGAAGTTTTGTGGTGTCCATGTGGCATCAGGTGGAAACTGAGGCACTTCTGGGTTTTTTTTTTTTCGTGTCTACGTTATAACCATACGCATAACCACAAATTCTTCCCTCTGAAAGACGAGTCCTCTATTTTAGAGGATAAATTACACAGATTTAGAGCTTAATTTACAAAAACCTTTGACTGAAGAATTCATGAAAGCATTCTACAAAAATACATGTTTTGCAATGACATGTTTATTGACTGCGCCAACGAGTTCGCTTAGACTTCCAGTTAAGCGTGTTTTTAAGTCAACAGGTTTTCTGTTCTTTTCAGTACAGGGAAACGTTTCAGTTCTTGTCCGAGATAATCTCACACGCGCTACAGATGTGGTAGATGGAGCTAAGGTTAAAAGAGAAAAACGCTGGAGTATTCCTTGAAGTGTAACCATCTGATTTGATTTTCTTAACAGGCCAAACCGATTACTAATCTTACATGGATTCCTTGACGAGAATGTGCACTTTTTTCACACCAACTTCCTGGTGTCTCAGCTTATCCGTGCAGGGAAGCCATATCAGTTACAGGTTTGAACATCTTTTTGTTTTATTTATTTTATTAAATTTTTATTGGT
Organism: Olivaichthys viedmensis; assembly: GCA_028565825.1. Taxonomy (NCBI): domain Eukaryota; kingdom Metazoa; phylum Chordata; class Actinopteri; order Siluriformes; family Diplomystidae; genus Olivaichthys; species Olivaichthys viedmensis. Next base: position 5,263,976 of record JAOUQW010000033.1, read on the forward strand.
CATACGAATGCATGTTGTTGTTTTTTTAAACTGCAAAATGGTGAATCTGTCTCCAGCTTATTTTGTTCTGGGACCAGTTTTTGAATTTTCTTATCCTGTAAAGAACATTAAATACATTGAGGTTGTATCTACCTCAGCTTTGAGTCGTGGTGCGGTATTACAAACTAACTAATTGGTTAGTGGGTCAACAAGTTCCATTAAGGCACTCTTGAGGTGAACTAACTCGAAAATGAAAACATTTACAGTTTCAGTTAAAGAAGGGATTCTCCGTTCCTACACAATATTTGATTTATACATCTCTGCAAAGCACGAGAGCGCAATTTAATGATTTGGGGTTCTGTAATATACAGACGGGTGACAAATGAAGGGTAAAACTAACACAGTGTCTTAGTAAGGTGTTGGGCCACCACAAGCCTCCAGAACAGCTTCAGTGCACCTTGGCGTAGAATCTACACGTCTCTGGAACTGTACTGGAGGGACGGAACAGCATTCTTCCCTCAATTGGTGTTTTGATGATGGTGGTGGTGGTGGAGAGCCGGTGTCTAACACGTTGCTCCACGTAGGTTTTTCGATTGGGTTGAGATCTGGTGACTGCGAAGGTCAGAGCATGTAGCTCATATCATTTATCATACTCATGAAACCATTCAGTGACCCCTCATGCCCTGTGGATGCACTCATTTATTCAGGTGTTTCCTTTCACTTTTCACCTGTAACTGAACCTTGTAATACACTCATTTTATGTGGATATCGGTGAAGCATTATGCAGCGTGTTGTATAGGAAGCATTGTATGCCCAGTTATCCAGGTAATTCTGAAATACCGAGCAGTACTAAGTCAAGGTGACTGAACTCGTCATTCAGTTCCTTTAAAATGACATGAATAGATGTTAATCGTCATATCGCTTTAGTTTTAAGCTGCTCATTTGGATTGTGCTCCCTCTTTTTCAGATCTATCCCAATGAGAGGCACAGCATCCGCTGCCCCGAGTCCGGTGAGCACTACGAGATCATGCTGCTACACTTCCTCCAGCAGCATCTCTGATGAGAGCTGCAATTTGTTGGGACAGTCTCCAGTCTCCGCCCACTACCCCTCAACTAATCACAGTCCACCACCTTTGAGCAGCAATGAAATAACAGCTGAGGGTGGAACTCTTCTCCCTAACCTTTCACTTGTCTGTTCTCCATATGGAAATTCTTTCCCAGGAACAGTTTTGTCCCAGAATTTGAGCATGTCGGCAGTTTTAACAGATTTGATAAAGGACAGCCCCAAGAGCAAGGGGTGAAAGCGATTGGGGGGGGGGGAAGAAAGAAAAAAGCCTTCAACAAAAGGAACCATGTAGCTCATGAACCTCTTAGAAATTTTTTTGATTTTGAAATGTTGTGCTACAGCTAGGTAATATCTCTTCTCTCCTCTCAGTCCCCTCCTAAAAAATTTATGAAGTTGCCAAAATCTTTTCCTTTTTTAAAATTTTATTTTATTTCCTTGCTAGTGGCTTAACAGACTTCATACTGACTTATTTTTTTCTCCCCTCACATACGGAGAAATCTCGTATCTCCTTCTGGTTAACAGATAATTTTAACTTAAAGCAAACTCTTCTTTTCTGCAAGTACAGTTGTGGTTATGTGAAACCTGGATTATGACGCGTCACCTTGTTGGCCGCGTATGGCGGCTCTTGCGTAAAAGAAACCTCACACTACTACCTGCAATTCGTATTTTAAGTGTGTATTATTAAAGGAACATATTTTTTATGAATTCCAACTCTTTTTATCAGTGGTGTAATATGTAGAAACTTATTAAATGGCAGTGTTTCAGTCGTGATTTATCCAGGTGGCTATTTCACAAATCACTTATCTATAAGTATATGATGTGTGTTTCTACACGCGCACACGAGATCATTATGGAGAAGAACACAGATAAGGAGAAGGAGGAGTCTGAGCAGAGCCAAGCTTGCTCGTGGTGGTTCTTGTATGTACAAAAAAAACCAGGAAATCGCCCCTAATATAATAAACTTTATTTTAACGTTTTAAGGTGGCTAAGCAGCCCAAGGCACGTATCAAAGAATAGTAAAAATGCAAAATAGCAATACAGTAATAATACCTTACAGTAAAGGGGACACAAGTAAATAAACAATAAGTAAAAATGTTAACTAATTGAGTACATTGTTATATGAGCATACAAACCTTTAACTGGTGCTAAAGTACTGCATTAGTTTTATAGTACAGTGGTACTATAAGTTACAGCAGTAGAAATGGTGAAAACATCAACGTGTACTGCATCCAGTGACGGACTGTGTGCAGTTTCTTTAAGTAATAGGATTTGAACTAATTTATTAAAGAGCAGTCCAGCTGGCCCATGCACAAGCTTTTAGGAAAGGGGAAAACAATCTTAAGAGCTTTGTCAGATTATCTTTGGCACAATATTTAACACAGTTTTAAAAAGAAGTGTACGTGCAGTTTCTTCTATAGTCGCAGCTGCCATACAAAGGTGATGGGTCAGTAAAAGAAAAAAAAAAAGACTCATGACAAATGCTGCTGACATCATGACACATGGTTTTGGTTTCATAAATAGTTGCTGTATACTGCTGTTTTCAAGCTGAAGTACATTGCACGCTGCTTTTGATTTTAGAGAGCTCAGTAAGCAAGACAGTACTGTATTTCAGGCAAAGGTTACCAGCTTATTCTGCATCATCTCCCACGATTCACTAAATAAGGTCATGTGTGTGTTCTCCCCTAGGTGGCACAAATTAACCATGTGGGGTTGTGGTTATCTCTGCTCATAGTGTAATCCCCAGATATTATTTGTGATAACTGGCTACTGGTTGGTATCAATGTTTCACTGTTGTTTTGATACACTGTGGTATCAATCTCTCTTCTGTTCGTCTCCTTACATAAACACTTCTGTTACTGCCATAAATCTCAAACTGGGATTCATCAGTAAATAGGACTTTTTTCCAGTGATCCACTGTGGAATGCTGCCATGTCTTAGCCCATGCCAAGCGTTTAACCTTGTTTCCCTTCCTGAGAAGTGGTTTAGAGACTGCTACTCGTCCTTTGAGACCACTACTAGCTAGCCTTCTTTT
>JAOUQW010000033.1:5279027-5290337 GCA_028565825.1 Olivaichthys viedmensis
TCATAAATACTTTGTTTTGACTTTCTAATCTTTTATATGTTAAGCACTTTGAGATTTTGAACTCAAAATGAATAGTGTTATATACAGTGCCCTCCAGAATTATTGGCACCCTTTGTAAAAATGAGCAAAAATGATTGTATTAAATAGAAATTACACACAATTAAAACTTTACCTTTGTGCGAACAAAAATCATTCTGATAGGATAGTAATTTCTCTCAAAAACATATGTGGCACAATTATTGACACCCCTAAGGAATATTTAAAATAAATGCAAACAAATTGCCATCCTTGAAAAAAATTATATTATTTGTACATTGCTCTCAGTCCCCAGGAACTCTGTTGTTGTCTTTGACCATTTTCTGTTTTCCTGGGGTATAAATATGTGGTTGCACATGTGTAAAATCCCTTTGTTATGCATCACTATGTGGAGCTTTCAACACAAAAGAGACACATGGTTGTTGATCTGCAGGTAACATACAAAAAAATAACATAAGCAGTTAAAAATATTTACACCTAATTAAACACAACCATGGACATCAACCATGGGCTCTTGTGAAGATTGATGGCATCATGAACTTCACTAAGTTAATTTCACACTTAAGTCACACTTGTTACCTCTGCCCGGAGGTTAAGACTTGGCTGTAGATGGACCTTTCAGCAAGACAATGACCCTAAATAAACTTCCAAATCAACACAGAAATGGTTTTAAGCAACACAAAATCAGTGTTTTGGGAAGCCATCTCGGTCTCTGGATTTGAACTTGTGGTCTATATTAAAGAGTACAGTCCACATGTGCAAACCCAATAATATAAAGGAGCTTAAAATGTTCTGCATGAAGGGGTGGATCCTCTACAAGTGTCTCCAACCTTTTTAGACATTACATGAAGTTTTACATTTTCCGAATAGAATTGCACTACTGTCACGCGCACGCCACCTTGCGCTGCGTTGCGTGTGACTGTGTGGCGGCTGCCAAGGCGACGAGCACCACGCGCCTTGTGTTTATGTTTGTTGGTTCCTGTCTCGTAATGTAAATGATTCCACCTGTGTCTCGTTCGTCTCCCTGATTAGTTTGTATAAATATCCCTGTGTATCCGTCCTGCTTTGTCCTTCGATGTATGTCTATGTCAAGCCGGTGTGGTTCGTGTATGTGTAAAATAAATGTTAGTCAAAATGGCTTTGCACTTGTGTCCTGCCTCCCCCTCTAAAGCGTGACAACTAAAGAAAAAAATATTGTGTTTAAATAAAACTATACAACATCCTCATACATTGAGGATCATAATATCACTCATTGCATGTTATTCTTTTTTTTATCTTCATGGTTGATTATTTTCATGAAGGGTGCAAATAATTCTTGAGGGCACTGTAAAATAATAATAATTATTATTATTTATTTTTTTTAATAAGGTTGCTGGCAGCATTTTTTTTTTTTTGACGTGAGCAGCTAAACTAATCCGCGAGGTGCAATGTGACAAAGGACAGAGCTGTAGCGCTGCAGAAATACAGTGTGTTTTGTATATCTGGACCGAAGAACAAAATTTTTTAATAAAAGCTGAATACGGTACACAAAAGTTATACTAGTTATTTATATAATGCTCTAATAATTTATTTAGCACCGTGTTCTTCATGCTCGGTTGATTTCCATGATTTCTACACGCACTTGCCAAAGGTTTGTTTATCTTGTTTCGCTGCTGTATTTCTGACCAATGAATAAAACAGTTTTACGAGTCCATTTTCAGTCCTGTCCCCTCCTACATATTTTTTTGCTTTTTGGTTCGTTTAACTATGTGCAGTGTGAAACCAAACCAAACCAAACTAAATAGCAAACAAACCAAATGTATCAATTTCACTCTGATTCAGACTCGGCAAACGGAGTAATAGGTAAGAAAGCCCCCTTAGTTTACAAGTGTTAAAGTTACTGAAGTGTGTGATTTCACCTCATGTAGAGGCATCTTATAGTTTGGTAACTGCCTTCCTCCAGCTGACGCTTAAACCAATCAAGACTTACATTTCGCAGATGCTATAGAAACCTCTTATGCTTGATTAGGCACAAAATCTTCTCATTGTAAATCAATTATGCTAAGAAAATTGTCAATTTATTAGGCCCAGTTAAAGTAACGGAGTCTTGTGATGACTGTGTAATTTACACTTAAAGACTCCTTTGAAGCAGATACGGCTGAAAATAAAACCGTATGCCATTTATACAATTAAACACTATGGGCACTTCTAGGCTTGTCAGTGTAAAGGAATAAACAAGAGAGGACGTGCACTGAAAAGGCCATGAAAGGCATTTGTTTCAGAGGGCTACAGAACAAGTCATTACAGCGCAAACATGACAAGGTCATAAAGAAAGAGTAGCTGCTGGGTGTTTTTCCCTGCAAATACCTACATACTTTCCCTCTTAATTTGCTCGCTTGGCTAACACACATCAGAGGTGCTTGAACAGCCTAAATGAAATGCTGAAGAGAAGAGAATCTATTCACACACACACACACACACACACGCACCCCTCCTTACTGACTGCATACCTCACTTCACTGAAATCTGTATTGTTTCTGAGACACACTCACCTTTTATGAATAAAATGATATGATGGCAGTCATACTTACTAGGAGCTTCTCCTGCCTTTCACACTTCCTGCATTGAAAACATTCCCCAGAACTGCTCAGCTCAGGATTTTCTGGTAAAGCCAAGTCATCTCGTGGTTATCTGTGTTTGTCTGAGGCTCCTATGCTGGAATGTATCTAATGCTCACTCTTTCCCTTTCGTTGTTTGCGGCACCCTTTCCTTCCTGACAGGATGGGGAGGAACAGTGTATGTATGCATGTGTGTGCTTAGCATGGGCACCATCATGTCCCAAGATCTTCCTCACAGTACACTCATATATGGGATTCGTAAATAAGTGAAGTTGTATTGGAATGGTGCTTTATAATAGTTTTTAGTGCAAATACACCACCAACACTTCAGTTTAAGAGCATTCAATTCCATGCTCCTCTAAAATATATACAATAAATACACTTCCCAAAAGGTAAGATGACAGTGGATACTTCATGGAAGATTTCTCAGTACTTCATGAATGTGCTGTTAAAGTTTTTTTTTATTATTACAGATTCAACTGTCTCAGTCGACCTACACTGGTAATTGTGGGTTCCTCTCTCTTTCATGTAAAGACAAGGCAATATACTTTATAAAAACTTTTATGTTATCTCATGGGGTTTGACATAAGCCTTACATAAATCCCCCAGTATCGCTTTATAAAATATTTATGCTATTCTTATAAATGTATTATAAAGGCCCAATGTAGGTACCCTTCAAATAAAGTGTTACCTTTCAAACAATATGTAAAAATAAAGTATGCCACAAATGAACATGCATTTATTCAGATCCCTTTTACCACAACAAGCAACACAAATGTCATTTAGCTAAAAAAATTAGGAAATGCATGTTTCAACAGAAATGGTGTTAGGAGACTAGAACAACAAATACATACATATTATGAGAATTTCGAACTGTGAAATTCGTTTTGATAAAACCTGACTTTTCTTGTTATCACGAGGCTACTGTGGAAAAAAACGTGCTCTGCTATGGACGTGGCAAGTTCATAGACATGATAAGCAATGCAGTCCCTTGTAGTGTGTATTTTTGTTGAGTTGTGTTGTATTGCTGCATTGTCTTTGTTTGGGCCGCCAGTCGCCATTACTGCAGGCCAACAAACTCGCTGTGTCTCTTGTTCAATAGTTCAATAGTTCATCCTGTGAGGTAGCCAAGCGACAGCACCACGCCATAGAGTCGCACTGTAATAGAAAATAAGCTATAGGCCTGTTTTTTAAAATTCATGTCAGGCCAAACATACAATAAAATAGGTTGTTACATAACGAGTATTTGATTATTCGACTACTCGTGCCCATCAATACCATATAATATTTTGTCACGATAGAGCAACATGCTATACCCTTATAGGTATGAAAATGGAGAAAAGCCACATGCGCCAGTCACACAGAAGTGTGCCTAGGTGATTGCTGAGGAAGTAGGGTCCCCGCCCAATGTGCGTGCAGCACCACTTGGGGTCAAAAGTCAAGCACATAAACTTCCAGAGAGAAATATGCTTCACAACAATACAGCGCCCGTTCCCAGAGAACATGGATAAGCATCAGCAGTTGTGCAGAAAACTCAGATGATTATCTTAACTATTCAAAGGTTGAGACACGCTGGCTTCGAGGTACCATTTCAAGTCATTAAGCAAATACAGAGAGAAACTCAGTGTCACACGCACGGCGCCTCATGCTGCGATGCGCGTTGCCACACTCTCAACGTGTGTTTGTGTATGTGTGAGAATGGAAGACCGTAGATGGACACAGCAAGCCGTTTCTCCGTTTTACCCCCTGAGCAAGTACAGCAAGGAGCAGCTGCTACAGAGGGACGAGTATCTCATCGGGTTTGGCGCGAGGCTCGCTGCGTGGGATCAGTGTAATCCCTGAGGCTGATTCAGCCACCCAGGACGAGTGGCACTGTGAGTGCGCTCAGCAACAATGAGAAACTGACTCCCTTAACGCCACCGTCCTGGGCTGGCTCTTTGAGTGGCGGATTTACCCCCCTCCCACTGCACTCCCAAGCCGCATGAGAGAGGAGGAGGATTCCCCATTGGACTTGGTATGGGGGATGTTGATGGCCGCCAACGTCAGTCCCGCCCCGCCGGAGACCAGTGCTGTGGTCGTTCCAGGTCCTTACCGCCGTAGCAGGCGTGCACCAGGTCCCTGATGCCACAGAAGGCGTGTTCCAGTTCCCTGCTACCGCAGAGGACGTCGTCGCGCCACCCCGTGCTTCGGGGACAGCAACGCCACTCTGCCTCCTGCCCCGGATGACATCGGGAGTGCAGCGGGAGGGGGGTAAATCTGCCACTCAAAGAGCCAGCCCAGGACGGTGGCGATGAGGGAGTCAATTTCTCATTGTTGCTGAGCGCACTCACAGTGCCACTCGTCCTCGTCCTGTGTGGCCGACGTCATCACTCCGCTCCCTGGCTGGGCCAGGGAGGATGGTCGGTCCCCCGTGCAATGCCGGCCCACCCGGACAGGGACATTGGGCCCACGGGCCTGGGGCCTCCGGAATGCCTGTGTTGGCGTTGCCAAGCAGCACCATGGGGGGGGGGGCTCTGTCACGCGCGTGTGTTTGTGTATGTGTGAGTTTAGTCCGCCCTGTCTGATTATCTGATTGTTACTAGCTGTTCCTCGTTTGTCTTCCCTTCAGGTATCCCTGTGTTTCATTATTGTGTTGTGTTCATATGTGTCATGTCACGCTGTGTGTTTTGTAGATCCATGTTTGTTTAAAGCTGTTAAAATACAGCTAGGATGTTGCTTTAAATTTATATATTTTGTGTACTAAAGCTAATCTGTGTTCAGAGCTAAATAGCTTTAGGCATGTTCAGCAAATTTAGGCATGGGCTGACGATCAGTCATACGATATATATTATTCAGATTGCACAATATTATTGTGGAGAAAATGAAAATATAATCACTACTTTCTAGAACACAGCTATTCAAGTAAAGGCTGTCTAAGTACAAGGCATATTTGGGCACTTTCAGAATTAATTCTATTCCATTCTGCAGGAAGGCATCCCATAATTCTGTCTGAACAAGAGGTCTATGGAAGATTGGAAAGTTATTTTTTAGAAAGCTGCCCAGTGAGACATGTAAAGGTAAGCATTGTAATTTTTATATACAAAATTGTGATCAGGTCATTAACAATGCTAAAAGGTTGGGCAATGTTCTAGATTTTACATGGCAAGACTAAGTCAAGAAATCCATATTGTTTCATTAGCAAGTAGAAGATGTGTATCAATTGCTTTATATCTACATCAAAGAGGAGATAGAAATTAAATGAGCAACACTGTTCTGCACTGTTCAAAAACTGTCCTTTTAATGATTTAATCTCAGGATTTGATCTACAGAGGTAAATACATTCAATTATGACATAATATCACAAAAGACCTGTATTAATGCTGTGAGTTCTGTCAGATTTGAATAGTATTGTGAATTTGAATTGCTGCACCATTATATTTGCAATTACTAAAAATGTCAGTCTGGTATAACACCTAGAACAAACAGGCCTCTAGCACTTCAATCTCATCATCACACAAAACACTCTCTAATTCACGCAAATATTCCCTTTAAAGAGCAACTCCAGCAGATTTCATGTAACAAAAACATAAGCTTAAACTGTATTATCTCATATTTTTAACATTTTTGACTTAACAAACAAAAGTAATGTTGCTGTCATAGCTCCTTCCGACAATCCCACTTTTCGCCACCGGAGGTTCACAATCTCCTAAATACTGATCAGTCATAGTTACCGCCTAATTGAACTCACCTGTTTACCATTTACCCTCATTTAGCCACAGCATTTATACCCTGACTCCAGTCTTAGTGAAGTCTTGCCTTTTCCTCAAGTGCATTTCTGAGCCGTTCCTGTATTTCTCTGCCCTTCGTTTTTAAACTTTGTACTGTTTTCTGGGTTTGATTCTCGGATTACCCCCGTACATTGTCACCTGATTTCGTGATCTTCCTTGTTTTGACCTTCTGCCTGTTTTACGTTTTTTGCCACTGGATTGTCCCTCAATAAATTGGATTCCCCCTGTTTGTGTGACCTGTCTTGTTACAGTTCCATTACTAGTGTATTTTACAAAGAAGTTGGGGGTTGGCCTTAGACGTGAGTAATGCACCGTGACGTCAACTAGTGCTGGGGGCATGGGCTTATTTCATTTCCACATAGTCAAAACACATCTTTGTACTCGTCCATCTGACACAAAGATGCTTGTCAATCCGACACTAATGAGAGAACTCCAGAAAGTCAGGTCTCGTAAATGTATTGCTTTAGAGGCCAGCTAGTGGTGGGGGGAACTATATCCTGTAGACTATGAATGAGAAACCAAACAGTGGGGATTTTTAAATCTCGTTTCTACCACGATGTACAGTGATGGTGCATGTTTAAGTAAATATATCGTGCAAATTGTCTGTATTGGACCATCAGATTATTATAGGCTACTCATAGTGAGAAAATTAAGCTCCGCTTTTGAAATGAAATGCATATCACACTTGATGTTAAAATGTGCGTAGTACTGCCGCGTTTCTCTCTCACAGAGTGAACGAGCAAGCAAAAGACACAGTTTGTTTTAATGGCAGCGTGCGCACCCAAACACAAGTGTGCCAATACTTTAATCTTCAGTACAAATACAGAGGAGCAAACTTTCAATTAACGGCTGCCTGCGCACTCAAATACAGCCAAGTATGCCAATAATCTTTATTGCAAATACAGAGAAGTTTGAGTGAACACATACACACACACACACACACACACACACACAAAAACAGACATACAGAGGAAGGGGGGAAAGCATGTTGTGCAGGCAGATCTGTTTTGGGAGAGCTCTAGGCACATTCCACCATGACTTCCCTCTTACATCCTGATAATGTGACCAGGCTTTGACTTGTAATTTGTGCACAGTAGGTGGTTCTGAAAAAAAAAAAATGTTTAATTAAATTAAGTCAATAGAAAAACATGAAAGGGCAAACTCTGGTGCCAAGCTTTGGAAAACAAATGAAGACTACTACACTGGTCTGAATGTAGCCCGAATATAGTGTGAATAATTTGAGTCAAAACCTACTTTCTCAAATTTAATGAAGCAAAATTATGCTTTGTTACTTGAGCAGTACTAGGTTCATGACCTCCGTTGGTGTTCTAGATGTAGATTGGTGAGAGTCAGTCACGCTTGACTATGTGACCCTGTGTCAGCTTGTTTCCTGGACTAGCAGCTTGCTGAACACCCCATCTCACTATCTTTAAGGAGACGTCTCACAGTGTTTTTACAAAGCCTGGTGATAAGTGCCTAATTACAGGGTAGAGAGAGAGACAAAAAACACATTCCTCTCAGCCCCCCTATTTAACGTGACACGAGGGTGGAAGGTTCACACAAACAAAAAATTGCTTTCCAAAGCACCAGTGGCAGATTTAAAATGACAATCCTTTAGACTGAGTTAGTTTGAAGGTGTACGTGAATCAGAAATATAACATTCTGATGGCAAACTAACTGATGGCCCCAACTAATAAGTGACTTGTTTGTATAATTCAATTACAAGAATCTTTTTAGTAACTGTGGGTGTGCTTTAAATGTAGCTTGTGGGGTAACAATTTGAGGTTGAACCATATTGACAAACATAGTTGAGTCTACGGCTGGGAATTGCCCGAGACGTCACCTCTATTACACATATTCGGCTGGAGTATTAGTTAAATGTGAGTCATGTTTTCAAAACATGACTTCATGGTCCTCCCTCCCATTTCCCCTAAAGGGAAGTAGAGGATCTGTGCTCTCAATAGAGGGTGTCAATATGACAGTATGGGTTGGGGCATGTATTAAACTGAAAGGCTTAAGGAACTTAAAGAACGACTGGCCGCAAAGAGACTTTGTCAAAACAGTCGGAGTCTTAAAGTCTTAAAAATCTGGGCATACGTACAAAGCCCAGAAACAGAAGGATGGGTCCTTTACAGTCGTTTACTCCCTTATTCTTCAACCTAGCACAGCAACACATCTGCAGTTTCCTGAAGGGAAGTGGATTTGATAAAACCCTTATGGCCCCAGGGACACCCCCCATTGTCTTACAGGGCTGTGAGTGGCAGACAACTGATCAATGGACGACAAGCTGCTTCCTCAAAACCAGAGGGGGATATATAAACAAGGAAACGAAGCACACAAATCACAGTCGCATGCTGTCACACCCCAGCATCAGCTGTTGTTCCGTAAAAATTCACTGCACTGAATGCCACGGGATATATAATCCCATTTCCACATTTCATGGTACAATTACACAATTATAGTACACCAAAAATATTACAATACTATACAATGCACCATTAAAGCTTTATTAAACATTAATAAAAACACAGTAAACAAGGCAATATAATTGGCAATTGTATGAGCACAGATATTCATCGCTGGCAGGACAAATCAGAAAGCAATGCCTGTGATAAGGTCAGGATATTCCAATGATCAACTATGTGAGTAACATTTTGGGCTTACTTCAGCATTTCAAGATCTTACAGAATGTGACAACTCAAAAAAAGGCCCGTAATGTTCTACACAACACAAGGACACATTGAACACTAAATAATGAACCATTATGCCCCCTTCCATGACACATTTTCTGAAGTCTCCTTGTTCTGCTTTCCAATTCAGTTCCCCATCTACAAAAAGAGCTGGAAGCAGAACAGAAGGATTGGATAGGGGCCGGTTCCAGATTTCCTTGGTAAAGTCATACTTTTATTATACTCTTCAGCGAATAAATACTTCTCAGATCACAATTAAAGAGACAAAGGTAAGCTTCAAGCAGGGCCAAAAAAATATTACATAAAAGGCAACCGTTATAATCGTGAAAAAAACATTCAACGGTTACAACATAGAAGCAAGTGGCATACATATACCACAGAAGAACAGGCATCAAGCAGCACCTCAAAGAAAAAGTAAAAAACGCACATAAACAGAACATTACATGCCAAGAACTGCTGCAAGGCAAGCCAAAACAGGACTCCCAGAGGAAAAGTTACAGAACATTCGCTTTTGGCCGATCAAGCATGTCATCTGATGAAGATCCACAGAGTTGACAAACCATACAGTTCTTTAAACAGATGAATATTGCGCTGGCCCGAAGCACATGGGACATATGTAACAAAAGCTGTTACATCTAAAGCTGCAAGTACACAGTAATAGAAAAACCAAAGCTTTAGGTAACTATGACTAATGTGTTCTCTGTTGCTCCATTTAATAAAAAGAAAACATATTTTATAATCACCCCCACCTTTCTTTTATTTCTTTTCCCCATAGCGTATAGCTGCTCACGGTCTCACAGATGACTCTTGAAAATGACTTAAAAAATACTTGATAAAGTCCAAGAGCCAGAGTGAATCAAAGTGCGATACCATTACCATTAATTGTCTGTTGGTTTAAAAAATAAAAAATAAAAATAAATATTTAAAAAAGAAAAACCCTAAATGGTGCTTTCCTGTTAAAAAAAAAAAGAATAGCTTGCATCTTAAAAGAGAGAATAAACGGATTATCGAGGCAGTGCTGAGTCAGTTAGAGAGCCCTTTTTGTGAATGTTTTGTGGTAGGTTGATGTGACTATATTTAGCATGGCATATTGCATTCCCAAAAATGTGTTCAAAGGGCATGCGCTGCACCGAATTTCAGTTCCTACTCACATCCTGATTGACGATTGTGGATAATTATGTTAAGCACATATACACTTGTGTATAAATAATGATCGTGTAAAGAGTTAACACGCTTGCGCTCCATCATAATGCAAAGTCTTTATATCCAGAGCAAAGCCTGTGAATGTAACAGTAACATTCTTCCAAACTCTTCTCTCTAATTTATAGAAAACAATGTGGGTGGGATTATTCTGGTTCTCTGAAAAAAGCGGTTGTACTGTTTAATGTAAGTAGAGGTTATCTGTCTCCCATCAGCTAAAAAATGAACAATACATTTTTCTGAGACAAAACAATGTGCAAGTCATTAGTGAAAAGGCCAATGTCTTTGAAACCGTAGAACATCGACAGAGCTGGCAAAGTACTCATCTGTGTAATATCCAACTGTCCATGCGCCTACACGCATAACAAAGTACCTACAGAATCATAATCACTGCTCTACATGTGGAGCTCTCTATAATCTTTTATCTCTGATTATATTAACATTGCAAGTCTCAGTACATTTTACATTTATTCATTTCCAATTGAGCTGAGCAGTTGAAGGTTAAGGGTCTTGCTCAGTGCCGGGATTCGAACTCTCAACCTTCTGATCGGTAGCTCAGAGCCTTAACTGCTGAGCCACAACTGCAAAGTAGCCTGGAATTAAAAGATTAAACATATACTCTTACGAACAACAGCTCTTCTTACACAAATATTTTGTCCTTTCTTTTTCTTATGTTTTTATGAGCGTTGCTCTTTGTAATTAACCGCTACAAGAAACCACAGAATGCACCCAATGACACGTCAGACAACAGACTGCAAACATGTCTTTAGGCTTAACCTCGTGTGGGCACATACTAGGCACAATGACAACTCCAGCATTATGGCTCTGACATTTGAACTCATTGACTTGCAAAGTGTATTATGAATGAACACAAAAATTATACAGTGGGGTCCAAAAGTCTGAGACTACATTGAAAATCCAGCACCATGTTTCATTGTTGTTTTGCCATAAATCTCAAACTTGGATTCATCAGTAAATAGGACTTTTTTCCAGTGATCCACTGTGAAATGCTGCCATGTC
>JAOUQW010000033.1:5310631-5323527 GCA_028565825.1 Olivaichthys viedmensis
GGCGGAGCCTAACTACAGACACACTGTGGGCTCTGCTGGGACACACACCGCAGGTTAGAGTGCACACACACACACACTGATTTTCCACTGTTAGGGCATAAAGGAACCACCCAGTGAACCTGCCTTGTCTTCTGAACACACACACGCACAAACAACTCTCAAGGAGTTCCATTTCTTACTGTTCTAATAAAATATTTAGAGAATTGCACTTTTGATGACTTACCCTCTCAGAAAAAAAGGTACTAAACTGTACTCTTCCTTGTCGCTGGCGTGGTACCCTTAAGGGTACAGCTTTTGTACCTTGAGTATGTATTTCTTCCCTGGAAAGGTAAAAGCTAATTGGTCCTTAAGGTCCAATAATGCACCTACATTTTTTTTTTTAAAGGAACACTATATTTGCTCCCATGTAAAAGATACACACAAAAGGTACGAAAGATGTGCCATTGAGGGTACCACCCCAGCGACAAGGAAAGGTACAGCTTAGAACCTTTTTTGAGAGTGTATATCTCTACAGCTGAACTGCCGAATCAATTATTTTTATTTTGCAGAAATGCAAATGGAAAAAACTAAGACCTGACAGACGACTTTTTTTAAAAGAGTTTTTCCTTTTATTAAAATAGATCTCATTTCAGTGTAAAATAAGCTCCCCTTTGACAGGAACAGGTTAGAGTTGGAAAGTGCTAAAAAAAAAAGAAAAAGAAAAGGGGGACAGTGGTGTATCCCCTGATAGACTCATAGGTTTAAAATCATTCAAAAATTAATAAAAAAAAAAAAAAAATCTTATTATGATCCAATATAACGCTTTTGCTTTTGGAACTTCCCTGTGCTCGCGCTGCTTTTGTCATTACTCTCTTTTTGTTGTTGTTGCCAAAAGCAGTTTTTTAGCCCGTTTTTATTCTTATACAAATGGGCTTTCCAAACTCCAAAAAGTAAGTGGCAGATGTTTTGCAATTCAAGGCGCATCACTGACCAAAGATTTAGTGCCGAACAATGAGACGGCTCCCCTTTTGTTAGTCCCTTGTGTTTTTCAAGAGGAGCCTGGACAAAGGCTTCATCCTTCAGCGGGTTATAAAGTTACTTTCCGCCAGTTCATTTCAGGGCTTGAGAAAACCCAAAGCGATGTTAATGCGCGCCTCTCTCCTTTTCAGCGCCTAACCCCAGTGAACACAGCCAAACACAGGCTATTGTGCGCCTGCACCAAAATAAAGACTCTTAAATAACCTACAGACTAGTCTATAGAAATTCATGATAGAACGTGTTTGATCAGACCAAAGCAAACAGAGAACGTGGCGTGGCTTCTTTTTCTTGTTGTTCTTTTTCTTTTTTAAAACCCTTTTGCCTCGTGCAGGTTGTATGAAATATTATGTTGTGCGTAAACTTGCGCGCCGAGTTCGTGCAGCGTATGCTTGGGTGTATCCTTGTGGGGAGCCATTTTCTTCCTCTTATTTTGTATTGAATCTCTGAATGGTTTTGAGGCGGTTCTCCGATTTGCTTCGCTCTCAGATGACCTGTGCTACTGTTCAGTTATTTAGCATACGTTAGGTGAAGACCGCATCACTGGGGATGGGGGGGGGGGGGGCTGGGGGACCAGAAATGATGCTTTTCGTTAAAAAATGTCTTGAATTCGTTTAATTCGTTTTCTACTTTGGTGGAAATGTGGGCAAATATGGACAAAACAGTACATGGCGGTTATACTGTAGCATGCAATATATTACAACACGCTGGTAAGCCCTGGACGTCGTTAATGATTGGTCTGCGTCATTTAATGCTGTGATTCGTCCAAACACCCATCTGGAACCTAATGAAGCTCACAGAAAGAAAAATAAGATGCAGGAATCGTTCCACATAACGAGTAACAAAACGTATTCTTCAGCCCTAATTTGCACTGGCGTCGTGCACCAGTCTCATACTTCATTTGCTCCCCTTTAGATCCCACCTCGCGCGCGTATCTCCCTTGATTCAAGCTCGTGTAGTTGCTTTGTGCCGATATTCACGTGCTAATGAGGAATATTATTTCCCTGCAAAAGAAAGAGTTTATTGCAGGTAATTGTATAATTGCACTCACTAATTGTTGTTAACAAGTCTCAGAATGCGTCGAATTACTGTAGGACGCCCCCGCTGAGCGCGACCCCCAAAAGGCTCTGAGGGTTAATGAGTTGCAAAGAATGAAAAGTGAAAGCGGCCCCAGTGCCGCGGAGGCTTTTCATAAACATACACTCAACTTGTTGTTTCAACGCAACTTATTATTATGCCAAGTGTGGGCACAAGTCGTTCCTGCTTCATTGTTATTGGCGAGGCTCTTTTAAGAGGGAAAGGGGGGAATCTGTGATCTAGCACAAAATGAGCTTTCGTGATGGGTTTTTACCTCCGTGAAGTTGGCCCCCTATATAAAAAGAAATGAAATAAAAACCTATGTCATTTGTTTGTGCTGTAAAAAAAATGATTGTTTGTCCGGTTTGGTTATTGAGATATTGTAGCATTATATATCAATGTAAGCCAATGGCCGAGAGTGGCATCACAGGGAATTAAATGTGTAAAAAAAAAAAAATAATAATCTAACAGGCGCAAACACTTTTCGTACAGCACAAACGCACGACAGCAATTTGGTGAGATTTTTGGTTTGGGTTTGAGTTGAGTGGGGTTTCATGCACCGTGGCGTCCCTCTCCACCATAGACTTGCATTGAAATATAGCCGTTATAATAATCTCAGAGACCAAACCAGCACAAACGAATGGCATAAGTTTTATTTTGATTTCTTTTTTCGTTACAAACACACACAAAAAAAGATAATGTAACCATTTGTTTTTCCCCCACACACGCACATATCTGAGTGTTTGATCAAGCATCTTGTGTGTGAGATTGTAAATACTTCAATTCATGTTCTTTACGCTTCTGTTACTGACTTTTATTTATTTATTTTGTAACACTGCACTATTATATGTAGGCAACCTCAATGTATTTAAATAAAGGAAAATGAAATGAAAATTGTTATCTGACCAAATTGATCCTACAACACTGTTGAAGCTGAATTGACTTGTCAGAAAATCAGGCTTTTTTTTTTAAAAACTTACCAAAAAAAAAAAAAAAAAAGAAAACCTCACAAATCGATTGGGATAAAGGAAGGGTAAAGCGAAAATTGGACTAATATGGTGCAACGTGTTACATTTGAGCGTGAAAAAAGCGTGAAAACACAGCGTCCAAACAGCACAATGGAGCTAAAGTATCCTTTATGCGCCGGGGCGCTTTGCTCCAATTTCATACTGATTTAACGTCGCTTTATGCACGCTGTCGTGATTTGCACCAATGTTGCGGTGCATTACATGCAAGTTTATTGCCGATGCATCCAGAAATGTTCGTCTTGTGTAGCTAAATAAGCGTTAGATGTTAACAAATCTGCACACGTTATGCCACCTGTCAGCAGACAACGCTTTGTTCATCAAAATACCAAGCCATTGCCTATAGTGAGACAATGCTGGCTTTGGAAACATCCGATTTTTGGCTGCTTGGAGCAGCGCAGGGCAATTAGACTGCAAATTGGCCCCATTAACTACGGCTCGCCAATGGAGTTACCGTTTACAGCAGCCACAACTTCCCACTTGAAAAAACAACAACCATAATATGCTCAGGTAGTCTACTGCCAAGTAATGTAGAATTAAACAAACGAGTGATGCTGTTTCATTTAGGTGTTTGTTTGGTTGGTTGTGTGTTTTTGTTTGTTTGGTGAGTCTGTTGCGCAGACTCGGGCTTAAATCCACACAGCCAGGATTGCCTCGATACCAAAGCTCTTCTTCACGCAGTTTTCCATTTAAAGCATGGCACAACAAAGCGTTATTGTGCTTGAAAGTGATGGGATTCATTCACTGATCTCATATGGAGAGAGGCGCACGCACAAAAGGCTGAAGCAAAGATCAGTGGGCTCGTCTATAGGGCGGGGATGTGCGTCTCTCCAGACTCCGGAGACGAGCAGCGCTCAGCGGTGTGGCGCGTGGCGCGCGCTTGAGGCGAGCATCAAACGCTAAGCTCCCTTTCCCTTCAGTCTTTCACTCCATTACAGCAGTAAATCACGAGTCAAGGAAAGATCCCAGCAAACGCACAACGTGCTCCTCGTGTAATCGCAAGGTTACCATTTATTACTATTAATATTATAATTGCTATTATTTATCTATCTATTTTATGTGTTAGTTCGGACGGCCTGGAAGCCCAATGCGAAGATTGCCCCCAAATAGGCCTACCTCTAAAAGCTCATCTTCGCAGTTTTCTTTTTAATGACTTACCCTCTCAGAAAACTACTATAGGTAGTTTCCCTATAATAAATGAATGAATTACTGAACTGTTTGTATTATTAAAAGAAGAGGAAGAAACAACATGTGATGGGAAAGATTTTTTTTTTTTTTTTTTAGAATACGACTGCCATTGAATGTTAATTCTCGAGAACCTAAAAATGTCCTGTAACCAACGGGTCAGCTTTCTGTGGAAGTTCAATTTAAATGGGGACATTCTATTTCAACAAAATTTGAAATGTTCCCTAAATGTTTCGGAAACATGGAAGGTTTTCTCCCGATTAGGATTGGGTTGGATGCCATTTAGACTTATGCAGGATGCATGTGCACCTATCCACACTTACTGCTTTAAAAATCAAATGAATTAAGACTAAACCAGAGCGATGTGTTGCCTGATCGTGAAATAAACGTCTTTATATCCTGCTTGCTCAAGTAATAGAAATGAAAATAAACCCTGCACTGGTTTCGTTTTGTTGGCTGTGAGATTTGGCTAAATGAAAGGCTGACTTCTGTTAAAGAAACAATTTGGACCACAATGTGTGTGCCATGTCCAAGATTTTCCCAAGACCTGGGCCCTATTGATAAGGCAGTGTGGAAAATCAGGCGTTTAGGGCCCCTGGACAGGAGGCGTTCCTCTGATTCTCCTCGCTTTGCGCAAGGCCACATCTGTTCGATCTTTACCTCTGTTTCTGCGAGTATATCAAGCTTAAAATACCCCCATAGTGTTTACGAACAGCTATCAAAATTCGATGGACTACAAAGCAAGTGTATTTTTAGTAAGAAGATTTTGGTTGAGGCTTTTTGGCACAGCTGGAGCGCAGATTCTTTTCCTCTCACGCGAGAAGAAGTAGACCGTGCGCTGTATGAAGACATGGACTTGATTTGCACGCTTCTGCCCGCGGCCCCGCGCCTTGAAACATACATAGAAAGGGCTGAATGGACAGAACTGGTACAAGTCCCCCCAACAGAGCTACTAGGAATTTGTAAAATTCCTATTTTATGGTGATTCTGTACGCTTTTTGGGACAACTTCACCGCACACGACGATGCCTTGGTTCACACTGTATTGCCAAAACTCCATAATAAAGATTTTCAGCTTCCTGCCTATGCGCACTCATCATAACTGAAGTCATTCGGTAGCCGGGACATTTGGGAACATTTCAATCTTTCAAGTGTTAAACTGTGATTTAAATCGTAGACCTAATTACATGATAGAAAATGAACAACGAAAGCCTAACATAGCCTACCTCACACAAACACTCTGTTAATAAATAACCCCGTATAAATAAATAAAAAACAATAGGAGATGATATGTTAATATTTTTTCATGAACATATATAAGGGCTTGTTAGATATAACGATTTGTGATATAATTATTTGGTAATATTTTTCATGAATGTATTTCCATGAACTGTTCCATGGAATAGGTCATTCATTGATCGTTGTAGGTCGTTTCATTAATGTGCTTTATTCATAAATACGTAACCTTTTTATCTGTGAAGCATTTGAGATTTTTGGACTCAAAATAAATAAATTAAAAAAGTGCTATATAGCCTAAATAAAGATTATTTATATTGGTTACACATACATGCTGGTAGCCAATTCATATAAATCCAAATGAACTATAAGTTCTCCTCGTTTTTGAGGTACAACTGTCACCATCCAGCTACTCCATAGCGAGATATTCATTGACTGTGGCAAGTCAAGCGGAAGCTCTAAAGGGCGCGCGCGCCCCATTGAGATGTTAAGTGGGGCTCTCTGTATAAATAGGTTCTGCAGCGCTGATTCCTACACACGAACACGAGAACGTGTCAAGTGCGTTTGCGTTATACTCGAGCACGGCAAGGATGGTCGCGGCTTCAGACAGCTTAATAAAGACAAAGGTCTCAAGCGGCAAAAAGGTGAGACGGCTTTTGGAGCAATTGTTTTGCAAATTGACTTTTTCTTTTTAGGGGGGCTTTTTTTTCTTTTCTTTTCTTTTTCCATCGTCCCGAAAATATTTGAGTCCAAATGTGTCGTTGTGTTGCTTCCAGGTTTCCAAACCACTGATGGAGAAGAAGAGAAGAGCGCGCATCAACACCTGCTTGGACCAGCTGAAAACCCTTCTGGAAGGCTTCTACTCCAACAACGTATGCATCTTTATATTTTTAGGCGGTTGTCTTTCTTTGTCTTATGATTGTGTTTGGAAATTGTAGCTTTGGGTTATTAATGATTTTTAATTCCATGATTATGTCAATCGTACCCTATTCACATAACAGTCGCGCTACACTTCTAATGGAAGGATCTTCTTCTTTTTTCTTTTTTTTTTTACATTTTTCAGATCCGGAAGCGAAAGTTTGAAAAAGCTGACATTTTGGAACTGACAGTGAAGCACCTGAAACATCTTCAAAACACTGAGAAAGGTTCGTATGCTAGCACAAGAAAGAAAAAGAAAAAAACCCCTTTTACATCGACGTGTAACATGATGGGACGAGCATTGCGGGTGCGATGTCATGACGTCATGATGCCATAGGCCCATGGTTTAATAGCTGGGATTTAAACGAACCCTTTATTTATTTCATTTCCTTTCTCCCACAGGATTCGCCGTTAACTCTATTACTGAGTATCAGGCAGGCTTCAGGACTTGCATCGCCGGTGTGAATCAGTATCTCCTCATGCACAACGCGAACCCTGGGTTCAGGTCGAACCTGTCCGATGGTCTCCTCTGCCTCAGCGCGCGACCTCCGGATTCCAGCACCGCGGACAGCGACGCCTCGTCGGCTCCTGAGCCCATTTCCACGGGCTCTGGCGTCAGGGGCCTCTCCGAAACAGTGAAAGCGTCTCAAACAGTTGGCCAAAATCATGGCGCCATGCTGAACCGGACTGAAATCTCCAGTAAAGAGAAACCATTTGGAAATAGACTCTCCGAACACCACAAGCACATCAGTGTTAACCGAAGCTGTAATGCTCCTACAAACTTGCAACAAAATTATTGGCGGCCTTGGTAGTATCTCATAAACCTGTCGTCTAGCAAGACATGTATAGATATTATAAACAAAATGGTTTATTATTATAGAGATATAGATTATTTGCTCTTTTACGTTGAACTGGACCATCTTTTTGGATACTGTTTGTGTAAATGTCTATTTTTGTTCATAATAAAAAGAATTATTTTCATTATCATGTAGTGTGTTTGTCTGTACCTGTATGGCAGAGATAAGCTACAGGTTTGCTCCAAGTTGATTTTTTTATGTGGGGAAAAAACTCTTAGATATATCAATCGTGTTTTGCAAATGAAGGGAGGTAAGATAAGAAACCAGAAGTCCCTTAAAGCAGCATGTATCTGCAATATCACATGGCGATATGATCGCATTATTGGATCATGAATTATAGAAAACATCACGACAGTGTGCCATATGCAAATATAAAGTAAGACCAACTGTAATTGTCATTAGGGTGTAATAGCCAATTTACTTTGATAACAAGCATTTTTCAGTACCAAGTTCACTTCTTCAAAACTCTTTACACTGTTAGCACAACAGTGCTCTATGTGGATCAAACTGTGAAAAGGTTTTTCATTGCTGTCACACAAAATGCATCCAGTGAACACAGTTTTCAAAATTATTACATACATTTCTCACTTGATTACTACACCAGGAAAACCATGCATTTCTACAGCTCAATTTGCAAATGTTTTACTGTGATACTGTGTTTCAAAACTGATTAGACTCAAGTTCAAAACCAAATGGATAACAGATCAAACTAATAGCCTTCTAAATTGAACTACTATCAAATTCCACTAAAATGAAATTGTTATAGAGACAAAGAGAAAAGAGCAACAGTGACTGTCCTGGACCAGAAGGGGTGACAACATCACTATACATGCAGCAATATCATCCAATGGGTTGCTATAACCCCAATCCAGAATCGGGCCTTACAATACAGAGCGGTGATTTCATTTTTTGATGGCCTCTGTAAAAGGCTAAATCCTGAAATAAGGAAACAGGTCAAACAATGCAGATAATTTTTTTCCAAATGTGTATAGCAGAAGAGGAGAGAAGGTGTGATGATTAGAACATGTTGGCAAATGAAGTCGACTGAGAAAGCACTCTTACTGTATATTTTACAGTAAACCACATACGCTTTTCTGTTGCGGTAGTAGACTATCAGGATGTGCCATTCTGTTTGTAAAGGAAGGTTGTTTGTTTAAAGAAATAATGAAATGAATATAATATAAAATAAAAAATAAAATATATTTTTTTTATATTAAAATAAAACAAACGTCCGCTTACACTATCAACTAATGGACAGTAAACAATTACAATACAAAACAAAATAAATAGAAAACATATTTACTATATCAGCTATACATTAGTGATTTTTCTGGTTATTATGCTTTGATTGACAAAGTGCTCTTGTTAGAAGAGAAGTGTTTTTATAAATTAGTTAATTTTAAGACATTCTTGTGGTGTTTTGGTCGTTGGTAGTGCATTTTGAAAATGAAATTCACTGATGTGCCAAGCGGTTTGTACAGTGAGATGGGTACAGAGTTTTGAAAAAGTGAACTTGGTACTGTGTAATGCTTAACAATAAAATAAAAAATAAAAACTGCAATCAGCCTGCGGGATTGCGCTCTTTTGAATCACTTTATTCGCGTTTTCCTTGTAACGGGCTCCCAGTGGAGACAGCATTGGAGATGAAGTGATGCGGCCCTTAACGTCCACATTTTTGAGGGAGCAAAAAGATCAAAATAGCAAAAATGAAAACCCCAAAATACAGCTGCGTTGAAGATGAGTTTGTCCTATTTGGCTATTTACAGATGTGCATGTTATAGAGTGATGCACGGTGGACACCTTTTTAGTTTGAATTGCAAAACGTCCGACATTTATAACAATTCGGACCGAAACGTTTTCTGCAATGGGAACGTTTTGGGCGTTTGCTCACGTTAGATGCAACGGTGGAGAACAAGCCGAGAGAGGATGGCACCATGTAGCGAGGAGAATCAGTGGCACGCCTCTGGCTTCTTTATAGGCCTATTCAGAAGCATTTACCTGCTGCGGACAGTTAAGGGAGGTGGTGACTATCCAACAACACGAGTCATGCTTTTCACGCCATTTGAAAAAGTAATTCCTACGCGTTTCACTTGGATTTAAGTGTAGGTATACATTGGGGGTGGTCTGGAATACGACCATTAACAGTTAGCAAGAATTACGTAGGCCTATAGCCTATATAAAATCATGAGTAGTCCAAATAGCCTTGAATGCTTAACTTGAAGTGCTGGGAAATAGATGTCCTTTATGGTTGAGTAAGGAGCGTGCGGTCTTGAGTCTTGGAGTTTAGGGACTCCTATGACCTTACGAGGCTGTTGCTTAACTTCGTGGACCCGATCGAAGAGCAGCAGACCTTAAGATTGGAGAAAAGCACAGAGAATAAAACCTTTGATTAGCATTACAGTGTGCTCGGCCAAGCGAGTATTTACTGCGCACAAGGCCCAAGGTCCTCTTGAGGGTCGCATCATAAATGCGCATGAACTTGAAGCTCGTCAACAACGCACGACTTATAAAAGTACACCCAAAGGTGTGTAAACGCAAAGCCAACGTTGCATCCCTTACAATGTTTACATGCTTTCTGTCGTATATTAAAAAGCAAGAGCATTACTGCTTGTTGGAATTCAATCAAAGCGCAAGAGCTTTCCATTGTTGGAGCAACCTGTTGCTTGAACTTGGCTGCAGGTTTCCTGGTGGCTTTCCACTGGGCTGGGATAGGCCTGAACAGGGCTTAAAACAGGAGCTCAGGACTCAGAGCAGGTCCTCTTCAACGACACGCAGGTGGACAGGATGACAGCACCGGACAAGGGCCACTTAAACAGACAAAACGAAAGCGCGTGGTCGCGCACGGGGCGCTGGACGCCGCTATACGGCCGCGCGCGTGACAGTTTACAGATACATTTAACCTTTGGTCATCATCCACCATATCTGTGGGTCTTCTAGCAACCGATAACGCCTATTCTATGGGAGGGATAAGGTTCGAATCGGGTGCATTATCAAAAAACGTTGCCGAGATAGGCTACAGGTTTTGCGTATGTTTTTTTTTGGGGGGGGGGTTTTGGGTAGATATTTTTCCAAAGTTAAACAAATTTTTATTTTTTAAATTAAGAAATATGCTAGATATAATGGCTCATGCAGATATCTAACGGCAGTTCCGATGTCTCATTTGAAATCACGAAATTCATGAAACTTCAGTAAAAGAGCAGGCATACAGAGGGACCTGAAAGGATGGGAAGAGTTCCGATTTCCGACACTTGAAGGCGTCCATGCGTTGTACTCCATTGCAAACGCAAGCAGTGTCATTTATCCCTCACCTAAACCATTTGAGCAAATTATTGTAATAATTTGGCAAATACTTTAATATTTCAAATATAATCACTTGGGAGGATTTTGCGTTTGTATTCACTTTGGCTGTTTCATGCAGAACATTTTTCCACGCAAGAGCATCCTAGACAGAGAGGCATGTGTAAGGAAGGAGGTTTTTTTTTAAATCAGAGGTTTATCGATATGATTTCAAGTGATTTCATTTCAGCGTTTATTTTGAAATATGATTAGAGAAATGAAGGGCCATCATTTGATCAACAAAACATTAAAAACTGTTTATTTTTTTTTTTTGAGTCTTTAGTCTAAGATATGATACAATATAAAAACATCACAGGAAACGATTTTTAATGGGTGAAGGTTACATGGGAAAATAAACTGCTGTTTATGGGATCTTGTGACGTCAAAAATACTTTGACCCTTCCTTCAGTTTCTGGATAGTTTTTTTTTCTTTCTTTTTGTAGTGGGATTGACTGAAATAGTACTAAGTAGATCATTTTCAGTTGGCGTTAAAAAAAAAAAGAGAAAAAAAAGGTGTGTTTCAAAGTGTCTTAAAATGTATTCAGTGAACACAGTTTTCAAAATATTTACAAAACCATGTGTTTCTATAGCCCAATTTGCAAATGTTTACATACTTTGCTTCAAAAGTGATTAGACTCAAGTTCAAAACCAGATGGATAACAGTTTGGATATCAAATTGATAGCAGTAACAAATAGCCTACTATATTGAATTATAGTAGTTATAGAGACAAAGAGAAAAGAGTAACAGTGACTGTTCTAGACCAGAGAGGGTGACAACATCACTATACATGCAGAAATATCATCCAATGGATTGCTAATCCCGAATCGGACCTTACAATACAGAGCGAGCAATGATTTCATTTTTTGATGGCTTCTGTAAAAGGCTAAATCCTGAGATAAGGAAACAGGTCAAACGATGCAGATCCCTTTTTTTCCCCAATGTGTATAGCATGAGTAGAGAGAAGGTGTGATGATTAGAACATGTTGCCAGGTGAAGTCGACTAAGTAAGCACTCTTTTACTGTAACTGTATATTTTTGTTTGTAAAGGAAGGTTTGTATAAAAAATTCATAAATAAAGATAAAAAATATATTTTAAAAAATCTGCTTACACTATCAACCAAAGGATAATCAACAATAACAAAACAAAACAAAATAAATCAACTATACAACTAATAAAATAATTCATCTACTGCAATGTCAGCAGTTATTCGTGTTTTTTGGTCATTGTGGTCTGATTGACAGTGTTCTTTTTAGAAGAGAAGTAGCGCTGGTGTTTTGGTAAATTAGTTTATTTTGAGACGTGTTTGTGGTGTTTTGGCAGTTGCAGTGTATTTCTGTCATGAAATGAACTGATGTACTAAACTGCATGTTTCTGAAGAGGGATAAGCTATGTGAAGAGTTTTGAAAAGTTGTTGGGGAACAAAAAACACAGCTAATGCTCAGTTACAGATATATACATTTCAAGTATGCCCATCAACTAGCTAATACATTCATTTCAAAGTCGTTCCTTCGATTAATGTATTAGCTGCCAAAAAACCCAAACATCACATTTTGTCACCCGGTTTCACGTTAAGGACATGCACGAGCCAACTCGTCTAAAAAGTTACCAGTGGTTAAGGTTAGGGCGAGGGACGGGGTTAGTTTTTCTTACGATTTCACTCGAATGAAACCTAACTAAATTGCTTTTGCTCCTCAGAATTCCTACGGATTTTGCATGAGATCTTGTTAATTTTGCTATAATATGTAGCCTAATAAACTCTCTAAACCCCAAAAACAGTATTCATAAGTTACATTTTAGGAAATGTCACCGTATATTGGGCTAGAACAAAAACAATATGACATTCACAATAAAGTGTAATTTATTTGCAATGACTGGATGTGCATACAGAATTAGGCTGTATCGTAATCTTTATTTTACTTAACAAATGTTACACTAATTTATAGCTAAAAGCACTCTTGCTCCATACATAATTACTTCTTAATAATTAAGTCATAATTAAGTCTTTTAGCAAAAAATTGAAAGATTCCTTTTTTTTTTTAAAGAGCCGGTGGTTACTTATGATATATATTTGATTTAATAACAAGTTTAAAACTAGAAAAATAAGTCAATAACAAACATGAATATAAAAAAAAACATACTTTAGGTTTGTTTGAAAAAGCCAAGTTTTGGGGAAAGCTGCTTTACAGTTTTATAAGTCTCAGAAATTAGTTATATACGCACGAAAACGTTCGCTTTCAGAGGATAAAT
>JAOUQW010000033.1:5323627-5334613 GCA_028565825.1 Olivaichthys viedmensis
GAGTAATGTAGGGTTGGTTGGGAAATTATATGGAAGTCAGTGGTTGGAAAGAACAATGACAAATATTTGTGTGAATTTTGACAAAAAAAAGAGAGTATTAGGTGACTTGGCCATAAGTAGTGTGAGAAATATGGTGGTATTTGGTCTAACTGTAAAATAGGAGGAGTTTAGAAATAAACTGAAGTGAATGGGAGGAAGAACAGATGAAAGAATGACACCAGACATAAGCATCAGGTTGTCCTAAAATGAGAGTTAGATGATGGCTTTAAGTGGAATATGATGGCAATTTGGTTGCAGTATCTGGAATGCTGTGGGAGTCTGATTCGTTGTAAATCAGCAGAGATTGAGATAAATGAGGAAAAAGTAATGAAAGATGGTTGATGTAATGAATGACAGTGGAAATATATAAGAATGTATGGAGATATGTGTTAGGTTTTTAGTGTTAAATACTATAAAGGAAAGCAGTCAATTGGTCCTGTAGGCCCGTGGAGCCTGTGTGTGGCAGTCTGCACTGAGGACATCACAGTGGACTGGTGGCACGGTAGTATATATGGTGGTTGAAGATATATGAAAGTCCGTGGGAGAGAGGGGGAATCAAATATAAGGGCATGGCAACACCAGATGAACAAAAGAATAAATAAAGCAGAGAAGAGTAATAGGGAGTAGGTAGGGAGTAATGCAGGACTGAGGCAGCAGAGTTGAGTTCAAATAGAAATCTGGTGATTTGGTGGATAAATAACCTTCGGTAGCATTTACTGTACAAAGGCGAAATATACATATTCATTCTTGAATACCATTTGTAAAACTGATTTGTTGGAGTTTAGGGCTCATTTCAGATCATTTTAGGAATTTGACAGAATTTGACACCTCTTGAATTTAAGCACAAGTAACACAAGTAACTCAAATGTCTTCAAATAATCCGAGGACATCAGTTACTTTAAAGCAAATTTGAATACTTAAAATCTGGCATGTTGAAACTTTATGTGAGACTTATGATATTTAAGGCCTAAACTTTCTGCTAGCTTGCAGCTATTATAACCAAGGTTGGTGGTTGACATGTAGTCAACCTGAAACTGTAACTTCTTCTCTGGACAAATCGGTTTAAAAGCTTTTGTGCATGAATTAAAAGTGTTTTGAAAAATGACAGACTCCACAAAGAGAGCCTTGTTTTTCTGGTGCAAATCGTATACCATACATACATGTACATTTATTGAATTATGTAGAAAATAATAATACAATAGCATACCACACAACCAGAAACAACAAAAAATAGTGAAAAGAGTGGACTAGGAATCCAATAAAAAAGTGTGCATTGCTAGTGTGTGATTGTAAACACCAGTTGACGAAGAGGCCCTTTCTTCTTTCTTCTCTTTCTTCAATTCTCCTGGAGGTTGAACAGGCTCCTGAAATATGGACTCCACAGAAAGCAATACAATATTATCGTGTTCTGTATATTTGTAACATTTAACAAAATAGCTATCAAAGAATGTCTTTCTGTCTTAGACAACTTCTGAAGACTCAATTACGAAGCGCCCAGATTACAGAGAAAAAAAACATTCCACTTGAATAGGTGTAACGAGAATACTAATATCAATAGGACGAGATGTGTGTATGACGTTAATGATAAATGCAACAGTATCTTAGGTCGTTGATCCGATGGAACCAGAGTGAAATGCGATGTATCTCGAGGACGGCGATTGTGAGTTTCTAAAACTGTTCAGGCTTCCTTCGATTTGGCCCTTGGTCACGTGCGCTTCCCCTTGTCCCGTTTTCCCCCTGAGCGACGAGTGCGTTGCTGTCCGCGCGCTCTGGCCTGTTAAAATCAGTTCAGACGCGCGTTTTGCGTCTCGCTGGTGCTCGCGGCATCCCTTATCAGATCCGCATTCGCTCAAACCCACTTCTCTCGCTCTCCCCCTGCAGCTACTGTCCCTTCTCGGCGAGCCCTGGTGCAGTTCAGTGCGTGAGCCCTTGTGTTCGGAGGCGCGTCGCAGGGCCTGAGGCTCCCGCTCGAAATGCGTGAGCGGGAAATGCGGAAGCAGGATAATCTGCCGCTCCTGAGCGTCGGCCACCACCGAGAGCGCCGACGCACGGCGCGGACTCCTAATCGGGCTGGCCAGTGGCGTCTCGTCAATGAAGTTGATCACCTCATCGCGGCTGAAGCACCTCAAGTCGTCCTCGGAGCGCTGGGGTCGCGGGAGAGAGCGCGTCCCCTCGGAGCTCCTACGCGCGCGCTGATGGCGGCTGCTCTCCTCGTGGCACGACGCCAGGCTGCTGCGCCGCCTCGAGGTGTAGCGCGGCACCCCCATCATGTCCTCGGTGGAGCCCCAGCGGTGCAGGTAGGACGGGATCGGCCCTGTGGTCCACATGTCGGTTTCGTCGTGGGAGCATCTTCTTGTAGGGGGCACCTGACGTGGGGACACACACACAGACCACCGTTCGTTACGCAAAATTAACGTTCAGCGTTGTATCATTTTGCAATGTATCATCAGGCTGCAAACAATTACGGCATGCTTTCAAAGCTCATTATCCATTACTTTGATCTACTTACAGAAAAAAGTAGTATGATTTAACGTGACAGGTGAAGCTAGCCATAGGAGCTACACTCCACTTTTGTGTGGCCACTTTATTAGGTACACATACCATATAGGTGCACTTTGTAGGTATACCATTACTAACTGTAGACCATATGTTGCTATGCACTATTTGTGAGCCCCCCCTCTTACCCCATCCATTAATGGGAATGGACCACCATAGGACCACTGTTGACCAGATATTATTTTGGGTAGTGGACCATTCTCAGCAGAGCATTGACACTGACATGGTAGTGGGTGTTGCGGTGGTACAAGTGTATCAGATAGAACAGTGTTGTTGGGATTTTTAAACATCCCAGTGTCACTGCTGGGCTGAGAAACAGTCCACCAACCAAAAATGTCCAGCTTACAGCGGATCCTGCAGTCATAAACTGAATCTGATGAAGGGGTAGAGGACGATTATCACAAATTGCACATGGAAAAAAAAAAAGAGCTGTAGTCTCAAACTGTACACCTACAAGGTGGTCTAACAAGGTAATTGTGTCTAACAAAGTGGCCAGTAAGTGCATATAGAGTTTAAAAACCCCAACAACCCCAACAAAGCTGCTGCGCCTGATACACTCGTAACACTCATACCATGTCAGTGTCATTGCTGTGCTGAGAATGGTCCACTGCCCAAATAACATCTGGTCAGCAGTGGTCCTATGGTGGTCCTATTGTTGTGCATAGCAACAAATGGCCTTCAGTCAGTAATTGTATACCTACAAAGTGCATCTATATGGTAGGTTTGCCTGATCAAAGAGCCAGTAAATGTAGGTGTAAGCTGCATGTACCTAATAAACTGGCCACTGAGAGAACCCCTATCAGAAAGTGTTCAAATGTCTTACAAATCAAGCCATATTTACTTATCCTATGGATTAATACTCACATTCCATATTGTTCTGAGGACTACACAAGAGAGATATAATTGATTAAAGATCTTTTTGCACTCTCAAAAACATACATACATAAAAGAATGAGACAGCAGCTAAGGCTCTACAGTCGCTTTTACTAAGGCTCTACAGTATTTGAGGGTGACTGGCTGAAAGCGGGTGTGTGTGAACTTTGGCCAGCAGAGGGAAGCAAAGCATTTTTATATGAGCAATGGAGTACAAATGCACTGCTTGGTCATGGTGCAGATGGCCAGAATTAGATGAAAGGACTAGTGTGCTGGGCAGGCCGATCAATCGAGCCAGTAAAATAATACTGTGTATTACTGTGACTATCTGCGTGTTTATTCCTATAAAGCTTTTGAGCTTTGGATCAATTTTGAATATGGAAAGTTGAATCCATATTGATTTCGTTTAGTTTTTAGTGCGTTTACATTTATAGCATTTGGCAGACACCTTTATCCAGTGATAATAAGTATTTAATAAGAATTTCATTTCCTAGAAGAATTGCAAATATCTTTACATAGATTTAATAACGTGGGTTTAGATTAGTAACAGGTAATCGTATGAGCAAGGCATTTGCATATATCCCCATTGGGATAAAACATAAATGCAAACCTGTTTTTGCTTTAAGAATATCCCAGGTGTATGGGACATCTACATCTGCAATTCTATTCATTAACTTGGCAGAACGTTTTATCCAAAGCGATTTATAATCGAAGCATTTAGCTGTTATATTCATCCCTCTGGTTTTGTTACATGATACCATGGGCTCTATTTTCGTGTCATCGCAAAGCGTAATTTGCTGGTTAACACCGACGTGTTCCTATTTTGGGTTGGGCGCAATCCATAATCATAAATTAGAAGTCATAAATTAGCGCTGAAGGGGTGGCGCAAAAAGGGATGCGACATTCCGCCGTCAATCAAACCCATTTTGGTCCAAAATTGCGCGTTACCGCCTCCCAAGACCCCCTCTTAGCGCAGACGCACAGGTTAGACCTTATTTTCCTGACTTCAAGGGCAGCTTTAAAAGTCTTGTGCCATTTCTTACAACCCGGTTTTGTGGCTGTTCACTGTTTATGTCATCCCACTTACGGGTGACATAAATAGGCAGCTTCACCGAAAATACAAACTAAATGCAACAGATAAAATGTTTTTATCTGTAACAAATAAGAACTCAGTTCTGGCTACTAAAGGCCAATTTACATGTCTTTTACTCGCGTGTGTCATGCAACAGATGTGCTTCTATTTTAAATCCTCTCCAGATGTGAGACGCACCGTAAAAACGCTTAACATTACTTAAAAATAATAACATTACTCTTATTAAAATAGGCAATTTATTTGCATAATAGTCAGCTGCATCACTGATGTTAGGATAGCCATAGCATTATCAGTAACTTTCCTTTGATGCTTCACGTTTAGGTGTATGCTATGATCACGAAAAAGAGAGCCCTATGCTTTGCATCTCAACCTGAGAAGCAGCAATTTTTAAAAAAACTATATTTTCTCTCCGATTAAATAAGGGGCAAAACCAGATATATGTACTTATACTTCAACAATGAAGTAGTCTGACTTTAGGTACACTGATTAACTTAATGAAACTGTACTTAACATTTGATAATGCACACTATTCTGCTGGCTCATTGCCACATCAAAGCAGTATGGGTTTAGAATTATGGTAAGTGCATCGTAATTTTATTGCAAAACGTCACCGCTGCAACTAATTTTAAAAAAGATTGTTCAATTTGGCATGTTTTGCAATAAAACAAGAGATGTCACAATGGTGAAGCTTTTGGGGTGACTGGCACAGAAGGTTCTCCACATTCAGGCCTGAAGACTCACATCACATGAGACCTCAGCCCAGACCTTATGAATAAGCCATGTTAGTATATTTTGGCTGCTGGCTACCTGTAGCCATAAAATACGCTAACGAATATGAAACAGTTAGGTAGAGATTGTTCATGAGGAACTGAAAAATGCATGTAGAGAAACACAGTCAGATGTTAAATGTGTTAACAAGCTGAAGAGGAGCATTTTACAGCTCTACAACTAACTGGCTCTGAGTTCTGGGCACAGTATGACTTACTAGCCAAAGCAGCAAGCCTGTACGGAACAAATGAAGGGACTAAGGACAGTCTTTTAAATTTGAGTCATAAAGAATTTCATAGAGCTCACAAAAAAAGGTTATAATTCAGAAAGCAAGCCAACTGAGAATCTGTCATTTGAGAATCCCTGCATTACAAAGTGTTTTATAGATGATTCTCACTCTAGCCACAAGATGTTCATGTGATTTGATGTGAATGCATGTATGCTCTATGTAACTGCCTTTAAATAGTGTCAATATTATAATTATGCTTTGCACGTTTTTATATAACGTTACAATTTTGCACCATAGCCTGATAAGTGACAGGGAGTCAGTTGAACCCTGCATAGCATGGCCTAAAGAGGAGCATCATCACTAAAATCTGAGAAGAAGATTGACATTTTCCAAACAACAGTCAACCACAATTTTTGAGTCATATTTTCTGAATACCAGATGTGGATATATTAAATTTGTTGAGTAATACAACAGAAATGTAAAATGATTCCAGGAGAGGTTATGACAGCATTAGAATATATCAAAGTATTGTGGGCCATTGCAGCATGCACAATTTAATCTAAATATTTTGCAAATGAAAGATCAATTCATGAGGAAAAATAAAATAAAATAAAAAAAATCAATGGAAATATACCTGCAAATAGTGCATTTTATCTTCCTGAGGCTCCCTCAATGGATAACACTGGGGGACCCCCCTTTCTAAGGTTGAGAATGCGTACTTGGAAATACGGTCTATCGTCATGATATCAGCAGCGGAGCTATAGTCATATGGTCTGTCATATATTAAGTCCGGATGAATGCCTCCATCCTGGCTGTTTTCTGCAAACGCAGAAAGCATATATATCAGGATTAAAAAAAGACGTGCTCAGATACACAGACAGACAGACAGACAGACGAATATGTAGAGAGAAACAGTTCACTGTTCTTCTTTTTTTTTTTGGGCCCGCATTAAAATTTTAAAGACGTTTAGGGGGGAAAAGCACATCAATTTGGAAAACTTTTACTAGTAATATCGTGACTGCTGTCATCTACTGAAGAGGAAGTACTCCAGTATGTGGCTAAAAAGTGAGCCTCTCTAAAGACACTCAACAATTCAAAATTCACCAGCTGACCTAAAAAGAGATTCAATTTGGGTAATCATTTTACATATTATTACTTTAGGAGTAACATGTTAGTAATAGCTGTTACAATGAGCAAGATTGACTATTGGTGGGAAAATAAAGAGGTCTAGGGCAGTGTAAAATGCTGATCTTAAGCAAATGTGGACTGGTTGCAGCATGAAGGATGACATTAGCTATTAGCACAGGCAGCTTAGCATGCAGATCAGTGGCAGACAAGAACAAGAAACAACCCTTATACATACACCCGAGCTGTGTTATACAGGGCAAGCCCTCTGAAAAGAAGCAGAAGCACTGGTAATATTAAGATCACAATAAAAAACCCATCTGTTGCACATTTGATTTATGATTACTAATCATGCATTGCACCAAGCAGAAACTATGAAGTCTTTCACTGTTACTAAATGCTAACAACACTGTCCTTCCACAAAGAAACTTTTGCAAATTAATAGTGTCCTGTGACCTGACATTATTTCTATGTTAGCAAATAACTGTTGATTCTTTAAAATTAAGAAATCTTCCAAATACACCTTTGATATAAAGTTAAAATAAAATTCATATGTCTGCCTATTTCGATTACCAAATTAATCTTGTGAATTAATCTTATTATTGATAATTGAAGAATGAGTGTTGAAACATTTGACATAAGTTTAACACACAGGTAAATGATGTGGAACTATGAACTATAGCCTCTAGATAAGTATGAAGTCAAAGATACATTACTTATAAAGCCTTTCACTAATTTGCATCAGTTATATGCCAACACTCCATGGGCTCTATTTTTGTCCTGGCACAAGCATAATTTGTTGCTATTTAAGCAAATTTTTTCTGTTTGCACTCTGTTGCTATTTTCGTGGACATAAATTAAAGCGCTGACATGCGTGTAGTGGCAGAAAAAGGGGGTGTGACATTTAAAATCTGCCAGCGCAGTGGGATTTTCGAGCCCATTTTGGTCCAAAAATGCATGTGCGTTACTGCCTCCCAAGACCACCTTTTAACGCAAATGCAAGGATAAATTGGTATTTTCCTGGTTTCAAGCGAAGCTCTTCCATTTCTTACATTTTGTGGCTGTTCACTATTTTCACTATTTGGTGTTTATTGTGTTTTGGAAACAAATTCTTAATATTGCTACTGTTTTAATTGTAGGCCTAGACTGCACAATATATTGAATGAATGTCGTATTTTATTGTGTTTATAGCTGGAAACCATTGTGGATTTTAGACTGTTGGAATTCAAAAGCGCGCTCTTGTATCGAAGTCTACGTGTTTGTGACACTAAAAATCGATATGAAATCTGTAAGTGAAATCTAATCGTATGCCATTATGAAAACGTCATTGCACTGCACCATTCACACTCAGTTCTTAAAGGGAATGAGAGAAGCTGATTTGATTGGCTATTGCGGCACCACACCTCTTGATAATGTATTCATTCAAACCCTTTTTACATTTGCGTCGCTCTGCGCCACATTTTCACCGGCACTGTTGGTCCCGAAAATACAAAAAATATGCAACGGCCAGATCTTATGCCTTTTTTTGTGCGTGCGCCATGATTACAAAAATAGAGCCCTATGTATTTTATGCATGTGAAGAAAAAACTGTTGTTTTAAGTGATCAAACAATCAAGTTATAACATTGCCTTATCAACATTTTTCTATCAATGTTTCAATTAAGGCAGATCACATGATAAATCCAATGGCTATAATCACTGGCTGTCTTAAAAAAATGGCTACCATATCTCAAATCAACCTTTTCTCCAGTTTCAACACAGCTGAGGAAATTGACTTTTTACTGCAGCCAATTTCAAAATCCAGACTTAAAAAAAAGGAAAATCTGCCCTAATCCACCTTTCCTCTTCCTTTATCCATATTCCTCTCTTGCCTGGCACCATGCAGAAGTTGTCCCAGTGCTGCTTACCTTCGTCCACTTCATCGTTGGACATGATGGCCACACATTTCTCCCAGACCACCTTGACATCGGCCCGGTAGCGGTCGCAGGCCCACAAGAACATGGGGAGAAGGATGGACTGGGCTATGGAGCACCACAGCACACACAGCACCATCCAGCTGTAGGAACGGTCGTACTTCAAACTGGCAAAGCTCACCACCTGTGAAAAAGACGAACAGGCCTTATTAGCATGTAGCACTATATTAGCACTATAGGGTGAAGCATTCTTGTTTCATTCAAGGGTTTATCCTCATCCCCCATGTAGAGTGTAGTGATTAGCATGTTGTCTAAATGTCATATATTCCTATTTCATTGACTGTTTTAGGTTTTATGCTGTCATAATAGTAGGTGTCAACGTTGAAGAATAGGTGAATGAAGTGAAAACTATACCTCTAATATGAACTGCGCATGATGGACTTCTCTTGGATCATAGTAAAATCCAGTGCACCACTCAGACTGAAGTAGCCTTACAAACTGTCCATGGTCAAGTCAATCACGTAAGTATTTATTCTTAAGCTCAACTCAAACTTAGACCCATTTTATATCATTCATTAAAGACAACTTGAAATCAAAACTGACCTTTTTTTAAAACCTGGTTAGCTCATGTCCTTGATCAGATTGTGCAAGATTCATCTGTACTGATCACTTAAAAGACAAAATTCTTCTTTAGTGAAATTCTGTAATCTTTCACAGCGACTTTTTCCCGCCTCTAAACGGCCTCTGATTTTTTGATTACGTTACTATGCCAAATCTTCACACACAAAATGAATTATTCATGTCCAGTCCTAAAATGTTGCCTATAAGCTAAAAGCATTTTCATAACGAGCACAGAAACCTGAGACCAACATCTGCCTTTTTGCTCTCTCCAATGAAGAATAGACAAACAGATGCACAAGATTAGAAAATCAGTGATGCAGAGATGAAATCAGGTCAGGCTGCAGTGCAGTCCTGAAACTATTACTCCAGTCAGTTCTTAAAAAAGGTTCCTAATCTAGACCTCTAGGACTTTCAACCAGGGAATCATAGACTGCAGAACACTGATATCCTGGCTCAGGCCTTCTCAGAGGAATCAGTTAATCCTGTCCAATTTCTAACTGTCCTACTCCAATCCTTCTAGTCATGCAGCATGTTAATGAGAAATTCTGGCATAAAACAAGCGTTTAATGTTATTTGTTTTTTAAGTAGTACAGTATTGCATCTTTTAGACTCAGCACTCTCAGAAAACCCAGACTCGTGTTCTGTGTTAACATCCATCAATATTCTCTACAATACTCAGCATGCATTACGCAAACACGTCATGTAATCGTTGGGAAATTCCCACTGTAAACAACCAATTATTAGTGGTATAGTAGTGTAGGAGGCAGGATTTGTGAGAATATGGGTCAGGAAAAAAGTAATGCGAAGATGACAATTCATTTGAGTGCAGTGTATGAAAGCCAAGGATGTAGGTTTTTTTTGAACAATTTTCCAGTAGAAAAAGAATGAAAATATATGGATATTTTTGGAGAGTGCAGCCAGCACTTTAGACTGGAGGACTAGAAGAGAGATGTGATAGCAGAATTATTGGGATATTCAACAAAAAAGATTCTAAAGAAAACTGCTATTATATTTTTCCTTCACACAAAATAGACACCAGAGACAAGTTGCCCTCTCAACTACAAGAGAAGTTGAGCATCAGTTGAACTTAGGTAAGCTAACTTTCTAACTTTCGCTTTTGGCTTGTAACATTATTGTTTTTTAAAAGTATCCAGATACAAACATCAATTGTGTACTTTAATTACTGGCCTCAGTTCAATCTGGGTAGATATTACATGCTTTCCCGCTAGCTTCCCTAAGCCACAGTTCTCCTTTCATGTACTCTGGCGTGAACATGTACAGCTGGATATCACTGCAATAGTAAATTAGAAAACTTAATCTGATGGGTAATTTCTGTCGCTGGAGTAATTCATGCTCCATACTATAATGCTGACCTTAAGAAAGTTAGAAAAATTATAGCGTACATTTTAAGTCAGATATTTAATTTCCTATTAGTAGCTTTCTGCATCATTAATGTCAAGCTTCCTTCATTAATGAGGCAGCTGGCACAACAAAAATCAAACAGCCCACAAATATTTTGCCCTAAAGCGGTTGTATTTCTTCAAAATTTACTTCCATCTTCATGATTCATTATTAGCAGGGGTTTTTCCCTAGTATTCAAACTGGGAAATCTTGCTCTGGGAGATTACTGTCTCTGTTGTAAGAGGCAAATGTTTCTAACAGAGGTGTCAGGAGTTACATTTTTAATTTTGGCCGGAGTGTCCTCTTAATGCTGGCAAGTGAAAGAGCTGTACTGGGTGGGATCATGGGTGGCCTCGCCTGGGCTTCCTC
>JAOUQW010000033.1:5351144-5363160 GCA_028565825.1 Olivaichthys viedmensis
GAAACCACATTTCATTTCAATGTACACGAGGTATATGGAGAAATGACAATAAAAACCTACTTGAACTTGAACTTGATTAAACGTTCGTGTCACTTTTTAAATGTATTCTTGAATAATACATATCAACTGAGTAAAATGTTGCATTAGGTTTTAATAAATGTTGAAATAAGTCTGGACTCTGACTTCTGGAACCAACTGTACAGTACATCATGACTAGTAATTATAATGGTCCATAAATGTTCGACAGCCTCAACTGATGTATTCATTATTGATAATGAAATGTTACATAACTAAATGTCACTAAATTTGAGAAGGTAAAATGCATTAATAGTAATACCATATGGATTTGAAAGGGGAAAAGGCAACATACCATGTTTACACAAGCACTTTTTCATAGTAGCAATGACAAGAAGGTATATGGCATAAAGATTTATACTCGTGTAACTTCTCAAGAGTAAATATTTCAGATAGTTGAACAAATTTTCAGGTTTTATGTCATAATAGAAGACTTTCAGTTTATTTTAGTTTATATAATATATATATTATTAGCTTTACACAGGTTTTAAAAAGCTGTTTTTTCAGATTTTGTGAAAGAAATACGACTGATACATTTGTTTAATTGCAAATAATTGTTTGTAGTCAAATGAAATCTACTAATAAATATTTAATATATATACTTTTTTTTTTTTATGTATGTTCAATGATGCATGGCTTTTTAAGAAAAAGTGGTTTACAGCTGTCTAGTTTGAAGCTGTCTTCCAGACATTCTGTTTGGAGGACCGAGTGTGGATCAATACAGAGTTTAAGAATTTAACACACCTATTTGAGAGACAGCAAAGATGAGTGGTGTGGATCTCACACCTACCGCATTATTAGTGAGTAAAATTTTAATGTTGTGAGGTAAGCAAGATAGTAACTTATACATTTTACAACATAAGCTATGTTATGTGCTGGCCCTGTTCTGTTTTAAATTACAGAATAAAACAAGATGGTAATTCACCCTATTGAGACTTCCAGCTACCAATAAAACTTCAAAGAAAAGAAGCAGGCACAGTATAG
This sequence comes from Olivaichthys viedmensis, assembly GCA_028565825.1. Taxonomy (NCBI): domain Eukaryota; kingdom Metazoa; phylum Chordata; class Actinopteri; order Siluriformes; family Diplomystidae; genus Olivaichthys; species Olivaichthys viedmensis. The sequence continues at coordinate 5,352,204 of JAOUQW010000033.1, forward strand.
CTGCCATATAAGCATGTACAGAAATGTTGGATTGGCTGTGAAAGGACCATAAAGCTCACTCAAGGTGATTTTGGGACCTTCTGAGAAACGTCTAAACTTGACTTGACAAATGAGTCAGACTCACAACAGTGATTCTGTGGTTTTGAGCCTTCCAAGTAATTTTTCAGGCATCTACTGGTTTACAAAAAAAGTCTCACAATAGCACATTGGTAAGAGGTTATTGTTTAGCAGTCCTAATTTTTCTTGTAAACACATTTTTCTGAAATCCAATTAAATCACTCTCGCTTGTTCTTATGAATTTTGTGTGAGATCTTTGGAGTATTTGCTCTGCATTGCCACACAAAGCGTTGCCTTCCATCTGCTTAGGTTGAAAATAATCTACCTCAACTGGAATGGTTGAGTGATTCCTCAGAGTTATACGTAGACTAAAATGTTAGTGAAAAGGCATAGGTAAGTGACCTAGCTGATTTCCTTACTCTAAATTAGAAAATTGGGTTTGGGTCGAGGTGGCTTAAATTGTAAATGTGAAACACAGTCCTCAAATGACGTTTTTGTGAAAAAGGTTAATAAAGTTTCCTGTTTAGTCGATGAACAAATTAGTCCAATAAGGACGGTTGCCACACAGACGAAGGCCATTTTATTGTTGAAGATCAAAAACTTGTGGCTATTATCTTTGTTGTTTTGGAAGATTGCAGTCATGAGATTTGTGAGATTAAAATGTTTTAGTTATCACGATGCTGCAGCGGTGAGGTAGGACACAGGTGCAAGCTGTTGTAAACAAACATTTATTCCAACACACAGACATGTAACACTGACTGGGACTCGACACATCTGACATTTAGACAAGCAATCAAGGACAAACTAAACGGAAACAAGGAGGGCTTAAATAGGGACACTGATTACATACAAATGACACACAGGTGGACAGGATAACATCACGGGACAAGGGTCACTTAATTAGACAAAACAAAAGCGCGTGGTCGTGCACATGGCGGCCGTCTGACATTAGTAAACAAACTTTTCAGGAAAGAGGCTGTGTGTGTTAGCTATAGAAATTTCTAGAAATAAGTTAGCTATAACTCCCAGGTCAATTCTAAAATCTAAATTTAGCTAGCGTTGAGAGAAACTGGCCATTGGCAAGCTAGCTAGAAATAAGTTATCAGTGGTTTTTCAAGGTAAACTCTGATGGTGAAATTTGGCTTTGAGAGACACTGAATAAAGTCAAGTCTGTCAACTAGCTACAATAAAGTAATACATTGAAATAATTTACAACATTCTGAAAGTGCAATTTAGCCAAACCCAAGTCTGTCAACTAATAATCAATAATAATAAAAAACAATAGATGCCAGTGTTCAGAGCAGCCCACTAAAGTCTGCCAACTAGCTATTATTAATAAGCCAAAATAAAAAAGAAGAAAAAATGGTTGGGGTATATATTGATAATTAGCACATATATTAAATAAAGCCTTCTCTTAGTAAAGGTGAACTATGCATAAACAAACTTAATCAAAGAAACTCCATCAATTCCTTCTTTTGCATGTCTTGTCTGTTGGGGCCAAGAAAATTGCCATGTATACATACTAGGCCTAGTAGTCTTGCAAGCAAGACTTCTGGATATTGCTAGAGTCTGGCAGTTTCCGTAACTCAACACAGCCTAGAACCACCTACATTTACAGAATGAGGCCATTTGACTGACCAACCACAGACCGTTGTTTTTGCTTGATGTGTAGGAGGAGACGATTGTAAATGCGGTACAACAAAAACAGACCCGCGTACAACAAACTGTAAACAGCGCTGTTTATTATAGTCTCACAAGCCAGACTGCGAGCGTCTGAGGCTGAGACTACGATGCCGTGAACCTTACAAACTGTTTTTTTCAATCCAGAAACAAACTTTTGAACACCATGACAACAATGAGCTTATCGGAGCAATATATGGTCAAAAGCTCATTGTTGTCATGTTATTCCAAAGTTTGTTTCTATATCGAGATGATAAAAACTGTTGCACGGAAGTGTGTACAAACGGAGGTGCCGAATGAGATAGTAACTGGCAAGATTCTGATAGTTATCACAACCTAAGTGTACAATATACATCAGAATGTCCGTGGGCGGAGCTTCTGAGGCCGAGACTAACATATTAGAAACACACATAACATTATAAATTCTTCACATACAAACATATGCCCACGTTTCTTGTCCAGCCAATGCTAAGTGGTATAAGTGAACAACTCTTCAATAAATTCTTTACGTCCCCTACTGATCATTTCAGTACCAGTCAATAAAGATGAGGGCAGGCCCAGAGTGTGCTCATTAGAAAATAAATGTGATGGTAATGTACATGATTTTGTGAAACACTTTTGGTTCAGCAGAAATTCTTATTCACTGACGAAGACACCCTCTTTAAAGTGTAACCTGACAACCAAACACGCTTGAAATATAATTTCGTTTTTGTGCTGCATTGTACATTTGGTTAAAGACCAATGATTTGTCCATCATTAAATTAATTGCATTAAATTAATTCAGAGTCATTAAACTGCATTCACTTCCAGCCAGTCTAAAGATTTTGAAACGTTGCCTAGATTTGGATTTGCACCCTTCTGCTTATCTAGAAACCCAGGATTATAACTAATGTTTGACAGCCCCTGGGCAATTAATGTTTGAATTAATGTTTGCATTCTGTTTTAAGCACTACATTCCTCCAAATATTGCAATAATCACAGGAAAAGCATTATTGCGACCCCAGAGAACTGCAGCTTCTCACTGACATCTACCTCATGCATATGATATGCTTTAGTTGACCTAAAACATTTTTTTTTTTTTATAAATTATTACTTTTTAAGCAGCTACAGCAAAACACACCCAAAGAAGTAAATTACTTTTAAAATCACAGTAAATAATGAACCAAGCATCTTTTTAATCCTGTTAGTTCGAAGTCGAAGGTGTGGTGTTAAAAACAAAAACAAAAAACAACGGCGGGATCTACACACACACACACACACACACATCAGTTGTTCAGCTAAGGCACTGGGATTAATGAGGAAAAATATTCATCACATTGACTATATTAAGGTGCACTCATCAAATGTCTACTTTAGAACTCTTTACATTATAGTACCACTGATTTTTATATGGTTAACTCCTCTTTGATGGCTGATTCTGATTATGTAGATTGGCAAGACTACATGCGGTCGTTTCTAGATTGCATGTTCATGCATGTTCCTATTCATTCATTCAATTCATATTCTTTATGGGGGAAAAGGTGTAGCGATGTTTCCAAGCCATTTTCAGTACTTTCCTTGGAAATTTAAAAGTGTGCTTGAGTAACTAATCTCACTGATTTTATGGAAACAGGGTATTGTTTTCGTGCCACACTGTTTTCATAATCACTGATTCCGATACATAGCTTGCCATGTATGGGCGACAAAATCACTGGAGGTTTCAGCAAGACACAACACTTCAACTACCAAGTCTGACCTACTGAGACGGTTTAAGCACGTGTTAAGCAAACAAAGTGAGACGCGAGGTGCACTTGTTAGACAACTAGCTGCATTCCTGACAGCAGCATTTAAATGAATGCTGCATGTATGCTGTGTAAGAGAGCTGAATTAGATTGAATATACTCCCACGTGCTGTCCTTAAGTAAAGCACTAGTTTTGCAAATCATATTAGCAAGAGCTGGTCTTTGAACTGGGGCTATGTATATATACGTAAATCAATTGCCTCTGTGCAGTTCTGCAATTAGTATGTACATTCGATGTATGTGAAAGATCTGCAAAGCCTGATGTGTGGAATATACTAACGAGAATAAAAAAATAAGCATCTGACTATGATCTGACTCATCGCATAGATCACGTGTGTGTACAAAACTGTTCTTACTTGTCAGTCTTAGGCATGTGATAATACATTTAAATATCATAAAAATTCACTAACCTTTTATCATGGTTTATTATATTATTATGGTGTTGTACTTTTAAAAAAAAACTATATTACTGAAAAAATCATTCCTCAGTCAGGGCGGCAGTTCTAGCCACAATCTTTTTTATTTTATTTTCATGGTTATAGGACTATAGGATTGCCTTCGCCGTCAGAATGGAATACAGGGGTGCCTATGTGAACAAAATTGTGTACGTTGAATATCACAATATATTGTATAATTGATTCCACACATCATACTAGTCAGTCTCTGTGCTTTGACAGCAGAGCAGCGGCAGTGTGATGCTGACCTACTTCTCTTTTCTTTTCTTTTTTTACAGATAAATGTGTGTTGCCAGAAAGCACAGGTCTTCAAGGCTATATAAAAGAATAGAGTCTTTTCCCCGTAAAATAAATCAACATCATCACCAATGTGTGTGTGTGTGTAGAAGGCACTGCGGTTTTATCGGTTTTATCGGTTTTATCATTGTTATAGGCTCATTAAATCGAGAGCTTCTGTTGATACGCTGCCGCCTGCGTTTGTTGAGGAGCAGAAGAAACGCGTTCAACAGGGACAGCAAGCAGAGTGGAAACACTTTGCTTATAATTGCAGTGTCAAGTGAGTTTCCATAACAAAATTAAAGGGAGAGGCGTCTGGCAGAGCCGTGACAAAAGGCAGGCCTGCATCTGAGAAAGCCACGGTCGGGGCAGTGCCAGTCCTGACAGTACGGGAGAAAAACCAGGCTGTGTATCAGAGATTAGTGGGATTTTCATGTAAGTTAATCTCGCCCTCGGTCAAGTTGGCTATGTCCTTCGTGTGCTTGGATATTTTTATTTTTTTTGCTTTGATTACATTTTTGGCCCACTGAAATAATAATAATAATAAGCTCATTGATTTATTAATAAATTATTATGTGATATAGAGGGCTAGGTCACCAAATTGTTTAGGGTTCTCAAAATACATGGTGGTACTCTTAAATGTTATTACAGAACAAATAGATCAGGTTACACAAATTTTCAGCGCATGCCTATGGGATGTACTATAAAACTAGATGCCTGGTCAAGATAATGCCCAAGTTGATCTTGTCTATGTCCAGCTTCCTATTCTACTTTTTTCCACCCTCTCCTAACCGCTACACCTAAAATAAGAAGACAGGGCATCATTAATAAGTACTAAGCACTGTATAAACTAATCTACTAACAATCTGTAAACACATCTGCATTATATCCTCATCCCGTTGCTTGATGGTTCTAATAACACAATAAGAAGTGTTTGTAAGAGAAGTCAGAGACCAATTTCAAGTCCCACTGCCTTCCTTGTAAGGCATAGAATGAGCATCGTGGCCTAAACGTTTCAGAGGATGATGGGTTGCTTTTTCCTAAAGCCAGATACTCTTTAAACCCTTAAAGTCCTGGCTTATTATTTTGTTATTGATCTTAAAGCATATTATTCAGTAACTACTAGAAATTATTCAGTAAAAACTAATAGAAAAGGTATGTAGTTACGAGAGGAACGTAAGTCTGTGCCCGTCAACAGGTTCTGGAAATTTAAGGGGTTAAACTGTTGCACTTTTTTTGGACTATTATAGTCATACTGTTCTAATATGTATACTGTGTGTTTTAATTTACATGTAACTATTTTGCTATATTGTATTATACTATATTGCAACACAACATTCATATTGTGTGTTGTGTTTTAACAATACAATATTACCATCCCTAATGCAGAGGAAGAAGGAGGAGGAAGAACTAGCCATTTTGCAGTGATGTCAAAGGTGAATGATGTAAAGCATTTGTGGATGCACTTTGCCATGACACCGATAATGACACCAGTAATGTCAGTATTAAGTCATGTATCAAATTGTGGCCTTTTAGGTAATCTGCATTTAAATTAATAGCAACCAAAATTAAATGTTCATATGTATAACTGGCAGATTTCAATACAGAATGCGCTGATCTTCTGACATAGATGATAGTGCCAGTAGCAAAACTGTGCTGTTTTTACTAACCAGCTGCATAACGGCCCGTGTAAATTCTGTATGTCAGTCTTTTACATCAGAGACCTATTTTTAGCCTGTGTAATTATCTACATTGAGGTTTACACTACAAAACCACCAGAGCTGCATCCGAAAAATCTACCCCTAACAAAAGCAAAGTGAGCTAATTAGGCTAATGAATATGCATGGAGGGAGTACCATGAAACAAAAATGTTTAACTTGTTAAATGCAACCAAATGTTTCACTCGAAAAAATGGTAAATTACATGAGCCACCAGAAGAGCTACTACAGATAAGCCGTTCTAGAGGGAAATGAAGTATCCGGTGTCAAGTTGACCTTGAAAACCACACAGCAAAATTACTGACTTGTTTGGTTTTCATTCCATAGCAGACTTGCAATTAAGTAGGTAGTTGTCTGAATAAAAGCTCCCTCACAACAATTCGGACGTTGTGTCAATTCAGACACACAGCAAAGCTAAAGTTTGTGTACCATCAGTCTCTGTTTCTGTCACATGACAGTAAAGACTACACATGAAGAGGTATGGACGGTTTTAAAAAAAAGAAGCAATATCACCAGTCATGAGTCAGGAAAAGTCCTGTGTTCCAAGATACACATTTAATTAGGCTACATCAAGGGTGCTCAACACTGGTACTATATATGGAATCAATTGTTTTTTTTAAGTTTGATGATTTCCCCTCTCTAATACACCTATTAAATCTGGTAATGAACTGATGAGCTGTATCAGGTGTGTTGCAGCAATAAAAGCACTAAACTGTGTTGGACTCTGACCTACAGGAGCGGAGATGGCCTTTCCTGCATTCCCATGAAGACCTTGGGGAAAGCTGAGCCTATAACAGGAATTTCAGATTCATCTGTTTCTCAGAATGACTCTACTCCCAAGCCCATGGGAAATTACACACCTCCTGAACTGCTAACCTCAATGTTGCAAATCTTGTGATTTCAGTCATCACCGATTCTCTTTGTAATGGAGTTTTATTTACTCTGAGACAGTAACTACCCATTTTTACCCCTTACGCTGGCTTGTTTTTTTCCCATATGGGCCTCTAATAAAGGCCTATTGATGACTTTATCCTGCTTATAATAGAGTGCCTTACCTCCCTGATCACCACTAAATTTACATTTAGATGGAGTTTGAACAGTTCTAAGCTTTTGGATTTTTCTGTACACATGATGTAGCTGAAGCATTTAATATTGTTTTGGATATCAAATAGCTAAAGACCACATGAGTGTAAACTAACAGTACGTTTGCGCAACCATGTATTTTTTCAGCCCTATTGCCAAATTGGACTGTTTCCAGCCCAGTCATGGTTTAAAACTCACAAATTCACTATAAAGCAGCTGAACTGTTACTCTGATCTCTGCCATATTCTATCTACCAACCAAGGCCATTTTCCCAGCACAAAGTAATTAAAAACACACCAATCTGGCAATAGTGGCAAAACGACTCTGAGGATTTGCTTGTGTTTTATTTATTTATTTACTTTTAATAATCCAAATCACTTATCAGCCTTTCGTCTCTTTTGTTTCATTGGAATTGGCATAAACTTGAGTTCGTTGAGATAAACATTGGGCTATCTGACAGTAGGCTAGGCTATCTGAGTTTGTTGAGATGAACATTAGGCTATCTGACAGTAATTAAGTGTCTGCTGATTACATACAAATAAGCACTCAAGTTGTAAATGGTGATTTTTTCCCATAAATTGTACTAAGCTTTTGTGTATTTATGGGCATTGATTTATTTTACTGATTTAATAATTTCATATACACAAGTGAAGCAAACTTTTGGCATGCAGAAATACTGTGCAGGCTACGATTTCAAGCCCTACACTAATCCACATTCACAGTTTCATACACTCCCTTTGTCTACATAACAACCTACTTTTATGGCTAAGAAAGAACTTCCGTTGGCATGATAACAGTAGACTAGCTAAGACCAAATCCCAATGCATTTTAATTGCTGCTAATAGATAGCCTATAACCACATTTACAGTACATCACAACGTATACTGACTATGCTTGAGGACCGTCCTGTGAGGAAACAAAGTCTATGTTACAAATACTTGGGTAACATTTCTAAGCAGAAGGATATGAGACACAAACTCTTCTCACTTTCTGTGCATTAAGTACATTTGAAGTACGTTTAGCAGAAACTGTTATAATTTAGGACTTGTTAAATTAACTAATGTTAGTGACACTGACAGGACTCATGGGCCTGCCGTTGCCATGGTAAGTCAGGATGCACCGGTTCCACTTTTCCATTTTCAATACATTACTGATATAAATGGTCTGAGTATCAGCTGATACCCGATACCGATCCGATAGCAACATCCTCACAGTAACCAAGTCGACTTTCTGCAAGCTTCTGTTGCCAAGTTACGTGAAACATCAGAGGCGTGATGATGACATGCTTTAAGACAACGTGTGTCCTATGTTCACATGCAAGATCTGTGTCGTATCAGTCAACAGCACACATGGTCACGACATAAAATACGCCAGTGGATCGTTTGGGAAAATTTATCAAACCCAATCCGATAGAGATCCAGCGTTTCAGGCCAACATCAAGCCATTACTCAGTATTAGATCGGTGCCCAACCCTATATGTTGCTCCTCGCATGTGCATAAATTTAGATAGCCCCAGTTCAATGTGGGCGAGGTTAAAGGTCAGACGACTTGTCACTTTAAATTTCAATTGACTATAGACATTTGGGGTGTACGCCTTCTTCCAAGAGCCACCCACCCACCCACCTGTGAAAAATGACATTCAGGAAGCACAAAAAAAGAAGCAAAAAAAAAAAAAAAACGCATCAGCAAAAAAGAGAGAGGAGTGAAAAGAACTAGCATTATGTTTTGATTGAATTCTTATGATTTGTATTTGCAACATCTATTTTTAGATTTTGACAGCCTACTTAATATTTTGCTTGTGGACCTTGTAATTTTGTATGAACCTTTTGGCACAGAAGTAACGCCGCACTCTAAAAAATGTAAGTAAAAATTAAAAAAAAAAAAAAAAAAAAAAAATCTAAACCAAGTTTCCAAAGCTTACAATTCGTTCGTGTTCGCGAATCGATTCGCCTGATCGACTCATTCAAAAGAGTCGTTCAAACAGAAACGATTCGTACCGTAGCGGTTACTCAGCTGATGGCGGCCCCTTACAGTCGTACAGAAAGGTGCTCAGACATTTCTCCTGCTAATGGAGGTATAGGAGGTTTCTTTCCTATAGTTAAGCTTTTAACTAATTAGCTGACCTAATATGCTGAGTGGCACAGAGGGAGGTGTCTCAAACTGTTTTCACACTTGGACTGTAACCCTTCTGGGGGAAAAAAAAAAAAAAAGATTAAATAAGTTTTTTTTTTTTTAAACAACCCATCATGCTTCTTGGTCACTAGAAAGTGTACAGAACATTTCGAGGTGCCATGTTGGGGTTCGTACTTCCGACGTATTGAAGAGGACGTTGACTACGTGCGAAACCGCGTACTGGAAAGCGGCTCAAGATAGTAGACTTCGAGCCATAGGTTACCATAGTTACCATAGGTGGCGTACTATTGTAGTATTCTATTTAGTACGGCAGAATGCGGTTTGGGACGCAGCCCCCCCCCCCCCTCTTGTATTCTGCCCGCATCACGCTCGTTCACGTCAGTTCACGCGCGGCTCGCCTATTAACGCTTGCAGGAATTATTATTATTTTATTTTATTTTTTTACCTTGGTGCGCGTTCATACGGAGAAAACGTCAACCTATAGGTTTTTACCGAAGACTGCAATTCACGTTAGAGACACGAACGAGAATAACATTCTATTACCCATGAACATACATACGTGTGTGTGTGCGTGTGTGTGTGTGTGTGCGCGCGCGCGCATAAGCTGTGCATCCAACATACCTAGAATCAATTCCGGCGAGAAGCAAAAAATCCCCACTGCTCCTCCGAAGCTCCTCCACGGTATTGTGTTGCTATCAATATGTCCACGGAGTTGGATTCCGAATACATTCAAACGAGCAACGCTAACAGCCAGAGTGACACGTCCGTCATCGCGTCGGGGAGAATGAGATCAATCCTCATCAGGAGCACATCTCGAAATGATGGAGATTTGTAAAGCCATGCATGGGCGAAGTTAAGCGTGTCGACGTGGTGGGAATGGTCGGGGCGCGCAGCCTCCTCACGCCACCCATTGAGGATCACCACCAGGAGGAGGGATGAATGGAGCAGGAACACCAGAGCAGATGCTCACTCCACCACGCGAGGCTTTAGTTTTCTGATGAACGGGCTTCCTGCGTGAGGTTCTGCCCTCGTCGCCTTTCCGTTGCTTGGGTTTTCTTGAGCGTCCCATTTCCCTCTAGATTACTAAGCCAAGACTCCCAGAAAGTTCTTCTGAAGTTATAGCGCTCGCTAATTTGTTATTGCGAATGATGTTCTGGCTAGAGGGCCTCCATGAATAAACCTTGTCTTGGGCAACGCAATCTTTTATAGTTTGATATAGCCTATCATTTCCAGGAGGTGAACAGATGTGGAGATATTTCTCTGAATGATGCACAACTCCGGCTTGCATCATGTCGCTTTATTGCATGTGTTCTTCAATATGCTTTGGCCTCCCAGAGGGGCAGCTTATGACAGCTTACGTGCAAGTCGCTGTTTGAAGGTAATTAAAATGGTACTGAGGCCATTGGGGGATGGTGGGGAAAACAGGGGACTTCACTGTCAGGCAATGGCTACATAGGGGTGGGGGGGGTTCCATTTCATCCCCTTTGAAGTGCACTGGGGAACATGGACTAGCACTCAACTGCACATCAAAATTCAGTAGCATAGGCGAGGTCCTCATCAGCATCCAGGTTTGGAGAGGGATCAGAGCATGCTACATCAAGAGTGCCAGAGTGTAGTTAAAGCATTTAAAAGGTCCCCCTTTTTTTGATTTCTGCTTCATCACCAAAAACCACTCCATAAACAGCATACAGTGGGGACCAAAAGTCTGAGAGCACATTGAAAATCCAGCACCATGTTTCACTGTTGTTTTGATCCACTGTGGTATCAATCTCTC
>JAOUQW010000033.1:5363260-5387576 GCA_028565825.1 Olivaichthys viedmensis
AATAAAAATAGTAGACTACTTTTACTGTATGAATGTGCTTGTTGTGCGTCATTGAATTGTCTTGTAATAACACAAGACAATTTTAGGACCTCGATGAAATAACTGTTCAGGAAAACTGTATGGTTTTAATACTGTTTCAATAAAAAAGTCTTTGTAAATATTACAATAAATTTGGCAATGGTTGTCATGATTTTGAAGTTCAGTATAGGGTTTTGGAGGGTCAGATTTTGAGTTTTGGAACTGGACTGGTTTTAATTATCATTGGGCTTGTTTTGGATGGCTACTCAGCTGATTTTGTCACACAGACGTGGCAACCATGGATGCAACACATTAGGTAGATGTCATATAGAATCCCTCAAACCTGCAGGAAAATGATTTTTCTGTCTTTTCCTTTACAATCCCAAATTTATGCCGTCAAAACCCGCAACAAAACAACCATCCAAATAGCTTTTCCAGAGCATCTTCTATGACTGAAATGGTATATTTACAAGTCAGGAAGCAGCCTGGTGATGTAAACCGTGAACAGCAGACTTTGGGTTGCAGGTTTGAATCTGGCAAGACCATAAAAATCCACTTGCTCTTGGGGGTTGACAAGAAGTAATTGGCCTTTACTGCCTTAAATTGCTCTCCACTGGCTGCTGCTGTGTTGCTGACCCTTTGTGTGTGTTCATACAGTACTTTGCGACAAAACCGAATATGCTAAAATAACGTTTTAGAAAACTGTTCTCCAAGTGTCTAAAATTTAATGGAAAAGTGAATATTTTTTAATGGATAAATAACAAAGAGCCTTAAGTCAGATGAAGGAATAAAGAATAATAAAATATTCTTAATCCCTCTGGATTTCTGTATAAAGCCTCAGAACTCAGAAGATCCGCAAATAATTATCTGCTTGGAGCATCAGTAGCTATTTTGATCTTCTTTACTTTTCCAACTTACCAAAAATGATAAAAGCTAGTGGCAAAATGCAGAACAGAATATTGGCTCTACAATATAATGTTTGTGCATTAGGGAGAAATGCTAACGGTGCAGTTTCAGAGCAGCTGCCAACACAGCAGAGGAAAAATGAGAAGCCATTAGTACTGGAATGATTTGGCAGGATGGTATTACGAGTAAATCTTTATCTTATGGCATCTTACTCATAATTTCAGGGCTATCGCAGTCATTGAGAGGCGGTAATGAAGGACATTTACATCCGGCAGCATCACTGTGTAAAACATTAAATGTGACCTTAGTGTTTCAGTTCGTCTCATCCCATGAACTGTAGGTATGTCACTAGGTATTCTACTGTATATTCTAACACATTTCCCATATTTTCTACTATATGAGTGTGTTGGCAAGCATTTTATTGTTAAATTAATGCTTTCCCTCTTTTAAAGTGCAGGAATGTAGGCAAAAAGACTTGTGATGGTTTCTACATACAAGTGAGAGATTGTTTCTCATTAAATATTGATCACGCTGGAGATGAAACTGATATTGCATTGACTATCACAGAGAAAAAGGAGTTCAGATATATCATGTACTGTGTGAAAATGATGAATCGCTTCACTCCTGAGCAAAGCCAGGTGACCTGGAAATGAAATTTGAAAAGAAAAAACCCCAAAAAAGACAGAAGGCAGCCGCCCCCATATCCAAGCCTGGTGCTCTGGGGAACTTTCCGGAAGCTTAACGGCAGAACAAGGCGCCCACACACACACACACACACACACTTACCCACCCTGCAGAGAACCTGAGGATATCCTCTCACCTAGATTTGCTTTCATGTTGACATTTTCCAGTTGGAGTCACGATTTTCCCATCATTCACCTACAAGGCTTTAAAAACACTGACACAGATGGAGGAGGTCTGCATAGTGTGTGTGTGTGTGTGTGTGTGTGTGTGTGTGTATTTATCCTGGGATATTCCCTGCTTATAGACAGAAGGCTTGTATGAGAAGGGAATATCTTAAACAAAATGCTCATGCTGTTCATCTCAGCTTTATGCAAATTAGATCATGTTAACTGATCTCCATTATCTTCCATTTATTTAGTATTTAGGGTTGAAGTATTCCTCTAAATAGCCATTGCCCGACACGATAATGGAGGGACTGCAATGAACATGCAATAATCAAATGTCTATGTCTGTAATAGATGTTTTGTTCAGCGAACTGTCATTTTTGTCACGCAACATTAACATAGATTGGTTGCTTTGGAAGGAACAGCAATTATATTGTCTAAGGACTCCAATTAATCTCACACAGAGCTCTAAATCAGTCCTCAATGATCCTCAGCCAGTCCACATTATTGTTGTATTACACATACCAATACACATCAACCAGTTCGTCAAAGGCGCTAGAAAACGAATTCACCTGGCCAAGGTGACTTCAAAGCTGGGGAAAAAAGGTTGCAGATTTAATTCTTAAATTAAATCTTCATAACTCTGGGGAGCTATAGCCTGCAGCATTTTACTCGAAGCACAAATATGCCTTCTGTTTTTGTGGGAACCTTGATACCCGATGTAGCTTGAATGATACATGACTTTGCCAACTAGTTTAATTTCATCCAATCACATAATCTGTTTTCCCAGCTGAACCGAATGACTCTGTCACCCCGACTCCCTCTTGTCCAATCCTATGAGAGTACTATGAAGTTCACTCCAGGATAAAAATAGTCTTTTTCTTCTTCTTTTTCTTCCCTTTGGACATGTTCTATTTAAAGACATGGAAAAATACATGCTTATCGGAGATGACACAAAAGGTTCACATCATGAGTTTCAACGTCACTGAAAATATTATGGTTACAATATTATATATCAATGTTATAAACAGGCTATACATGTTTGTCAGTTTCTGCAGAAGAAGCAGGCAGATGCATTTGTACTTGAGGTAAAATTATTTTTGAGTTAAAACAAAAAAGAATTTAGGGTGATAGGAAGTCCCACCTTGATAAATTTTCGCTTACCAATTCTCATATGATACTCTATCTTAATATCCCATGTACTGTCCTCTGAGGAGGAAGGACAAAAATGACTAACAAATAAATATCTTATATGTTCCCATGTGTGTGTTAGTATCTGATTTGAGAAAGTGCGCTTCATCAATCATCGGCTATGGTAGAAGGATGAGTCAGCGGTGCTGTGTTATTATATCTCCGTCAACAGTGTGTAGGGGAACGACATGAACGACTCCAGTGATAACACTTTTGGAACAGCGGCGCCAGCAGACAGGGATTTAACTACATTTTATTACATTTGTCACGGAGCTCGCACTCTTCTGACTCACTTCTGATTTTAGATCATGCTGTTCTGCTTAGATAGCGTGAGAATAGAGTTATGAGGTGTACAGAATGAGTGGTGGGACCTGGGTTTCGAAATCTTTCAGCAAGATTTCATCAATTTCTTCGGGAAATGCCATTAAGCTTTGTTTTCTTTGGGGAGAAAAGCAAATTGGTTATAATTTATTGTAATTTGGTAATAATGCACTGTAAGCATGTTTATCAACTCTAAAATTGCCTCATTACGTTCTAATGATGTACTATAATTAATTTCTTGATGATTCACAAGCATGTAACTGTCACGATGTGTAGCGGCGCAGGCAGGACACAGGCGCAAGCCGTGTTAACTTTAAACATTTATTATAACACTAGACATCCACATACACCACACGTAACATAAAACAATCAGGAACAAACTGGACGGAAACAGGAGGGCTTCTTCAACACTTATTGATTACAAACAAACGACACGCAGGTGGGAACAATCACATCACGAGACAGGGAAACACAAAACATCAACAAAGGTCTCACGCACCGCAGCGCGAGCCAGCGTTCCCCTTGACAGAGCCCCCCCTCTGGTAGTCCAGGGGGGCCCAATGTCCATGTCCAGGTGGCGACACGAAGGCCAGTCTCGCGCCGAGGGCCCACCACCCCCTGCGCTGCCATCCGCGAAGCCCAGGGGCGGAGCGATGACGTCTGCCATGTCAGGGAGCAGAGCCACTCCTGCATCGGCCTCCGGCAGAGTGGTGACGACCACGGCGTAGGCCCCCAGTGGTGCACTGCCTGAGATAGTGAGTTTACGGAATAACTCTGCCAGCCGGTCCATGCCTGCATCGGACACCCGGGGGCCGCCCACCGTGGTGTCAGGAGGCAGAGCGGCGTTACTTCCTCTGCGGTGTCAGGGAATTTAGCCACGCCTCCTGAAGCGTCAGGGAGTTCGGTCACATCTCCTGTGGCGTCAGGGAGTTTGGCCATGCCTCCTGCGGCATCAGAGAGTTCAGCCATGCCTCCTGAAGTGGCAGGGAGTTTGGCCACGCCTCCTGCTGCGTCAGGGACGGCCTCGGTGGCCACCTTCAGCTCCCCCCCAAAATTTACCTGGGGGGATTTCTCCTCCGCTCCTGGGAGAGTAGTGCTCCGGACTGGGTCAGCTGCTGTGGCAGGCCCCGAGGCTCGATGCGAGGGATGAGCTGTTGCAGCACGAGGAGCAACGTCACCACAGCGGCCAGGACATCGAGCCTCGCTTGCCGTTCCACGCTTTCCTGGCGTATCTCGGTAAAGCGCGCTGTTTCCGCGGTGGAGGCATGCCTCCCCGGTGCGGTGATCTTTGCCGCGATGGCGCTGATCTCATCCACCCTATGTTCCTCAAGCTCCTGCAGCAGCCCCCATAAATTAATCGCCATTGCGAGGCGACTTGCTGCGTCCTTCTTTTGGGTTCCTGATTCTGTCACGATGTGTAGCGACGCAGGCAGGACACAGGCGCAAGCCGTGTTAACTTTGAACATTTATTATAAAACTAGACATCCACATACACCACACGTAACATAAAATAATCAGGAACAAACTGGACGGGAACAGGAGTGCTTCTTAAACACTTACTGATTACAGACAAACGACACGCAGGTGGGAACAATCACATCACGAGACAGGGACACACAAAACATCAACAAAGAGCACGTGGTGTTCGTCGTCGTAGCGACCGCCACGCTTGGTCTCGCGCACTGCAGCGCGAGCCAGCGTGCGCGTGACAGTAACATGTTGTGTCACTGTACTACTATTATAACTGATATACAATTGTTATAACTGATCGTCACCTATAATAGAAAATTATCAAATTTAAAGTCATTACTGAGTAAAAGTAAAATCCAAACTTACATTTCAGCTGTTAAAATTACACACATTATTGCTTTATGTTTGTTAACTAGAAAAGAAGACACTTGTGATAAATAGCGACACTTATGTTCGGACATCAAGGGATTAATTATAGTACTTTATTGGAGCTTAATCAATTATTAGATTTTATTACCCTCACTACAATGTGTATGATAGACAGGCTATGGTTAACATGCACAAGCTTTTATTAGTGCATCATGTTTATTTTCACACAGAATGATTACAGCATTTCATAAATAGATCTCTTCAGACGTAAAATAAAATTTTACATTATATAATACTCTGTTCCATTGGACATCCACATACACAAAGTGCTTTGGTATGCAGCAGCAAAACATCAGAAATCAGAAGAAAAATAATAAATTTTTCCCTTTCCACCCTGTCAGCTACAATTAGGATAAGAGAGGTTTTTTTAATGTGACATAGGATATGTTCTCGTGAAATATTCCTCTCCAATGCCATATTATGGTTGTGCAATGGGACGTCATTGTTTCTGCTCCTTATCCGCCAGTCTCTTTGCCTTGTTCTGAAGGTACCGCGCTTTTCCTTCTTCAAAACGCTTATGCTCCTCTTCGCTTTCCATCTGCAGACAGACAGAAAGAGAGAGAGAGAAAAAGAAAGGTAAAAGAGAGAGAAAGAGAAATGACTTCTTTTAGTGCATACAGACAGATGTGAGACAGTGAGGTATCCGGTAACACATCATTTTGAAGGTCAGCTTGACATATTTCTAAATCAAGCTGATGGACGATGTGTCGGCTGCAATTATGAACAGGATGAAGCTTTAAAAGCCACATATGATTATGCCTTAAAATTCTTTGACACAGTCTTCCAAATACAGTGTTCTCAAACCAACCTCAAATTAAATCAGTCCAACCACATCAACTTATACACTAGTCGACATCAATTCTAAGCTAAACTCCGTCAAATAGTAATTTTATTAACACCGTGGCCTATGAAAAAGATGCACAAAATCAAATCAAACTTCAGTAAAGCATAAAGTGTGTGTCATTATAGTTGAATCCAGATGTGTGTGTCTGTGTCAGCGTATGCGAGCTTCAACTGCAGCTTGACTCTGCAGTCAACACTGTGCTACTAAAACTGCAAGAAATTGACAGAACACTCTCAAAAATATCACTTTTATATCGGTGAGGTGAAGTTTTCCCCTTTTCTAGCACTCAGTCAGAAAAAAGCCCAGAAGCACTGTGGAAATATTGGAACCCAAAATAAAACAGCACTGCTGTACGTCAGTAGATGCTAAAAGAAAGACATATGCCCATCATCCATATTAGGAATTGAACAGTATAAATAACCCTTCAGAACCCTACAACTCAGTATATCGCAGCACAAGTTAACAGGTTTCCACTTGCTTTTTGTCTTACCCAGTTTTAAAAAAGGGAGCATAATACAAAGAACAGAAACAAAATTGTCTTGTGACACTATTCTGGTGTAGTGTTAATGGTATAAATATTTCAGACTTCCTTAGAATGACCTACTGTCATACCAGTATATCATCACCCCACTACTCCATATCAATAGTTTCCAGTGTTTCTTGAATAATTTTGATCTCAGTTTGAAAACACAGCCAGTATGGATGTTTTATGCACATCCACAACCATTCCCACAAAGTCTGAATGATTATTCCAACATCCACGCTACATTAGGCACAGCAAGACTTTTACTATTGTTCCACTAAGCTATGAATTACCCATCTAAAGTCCTCCAACTGAGCATATTTCATGCTGAAACAAAGATTCGACTCAGGAGGAATCCACATTTATCACAACATGAGTACAAGTACATATACATACACGAGACTCCATTGGTTTAGCCTGAAATGTATTATGATATGATGATAGCTGCACCAGAGAGCGCACACACATTACACATGCACGCATGCATGTAAACCCTACAGTGGCATTTTGTCATTTATAAACACCATAAGAAAAGCAGTTTGAAAACACAACATAAAATTCCAACAATAAAGGCACTATGGCATAATAGTTTTGTACTGGAAAATGTATATAGACGCTTTTTTAAAGGCACAATTAGATAGCTAAAAGTGTTTTCTGAAGATTCAAAGCATTTTAAATTCATTAGATTCATAGGTTTTAAAACAGCAAGTCCCCGTGGGACAAAATATTGTATGTATGTATGAATGAATGTCCTATGAGCTTATCCCTAGTCTGGTCTTCAGAAAGAAATCCTGCAGTCGCATGTCCTTCATCTCTCCTATCCAAATAGTTTCCTCCATGGACATGCAGAGGGTCTATAACATCCGCTTTGCAACTGAACCAATCCCACATTTGACTTTCAGAAGAATATAAATCTTAATTGAAATAAAAAGGTAGACTATATTAAATTATGGGGAAACGAAATCTCACAGGTTGAAAAATTAGGCAGTGTTTTTTGATTCTAGGCAGTCGTTTCCTAACTGCCCTCTGCAACGTGGCTATTTTCATCATTGGCTATAGGTCACCAGGCAGTCATGCACAGCAGTGACAGATGGCAGGAAACCTTCAGGAAAGAGCTGCGCAATGACAAATGAAGCAGCCTTTTTGATGAGGACAGGAGCTAAGACGGAAGAATCTCTATTTTGAATGCAAAAGTAATACTAAATTGCTAAAACTGTATGTGAAATTTTGACACAAAAAGGAACAAATTACCCCAATTAACCCAATTCTGAACAGCCGTGAACACAAAACCTCCCGCACTGCTTTTCAAGCTGGCTGTCGAATTAAAGACAAAACCTTAAGGTGTTCTACAAATGCGAGTCACACTGGCATTACAACAAATTACTCCTAAGAACGCTTCCACCTTAAACAAAAGGAGTTTAGCCGTTGCCAATCTGGTTGCCTGGAGCAGAAGAAAGGCCAACGCCACTTAAAAAATCTTGACGTCCCCTATAATATCAAAACTCATTGGAAAAATGCTCTCTTTCCCACTCTACTGGACCAGTGAGGAAACCTTTAAGTGAGACACCCGTGGACGCTAACGGCAACTGACAGCTATTTTAACTAGCCTTGTAGGTCAACTTAATTTGTCCCATAACAAGCATCAAAAGAAAATGAAATAAAAATACTAAACATTTGAGTCATACCAAATGAAAAACATTCAGGATTATAGTTGAGGTGAAATTACACCATGAATGTAACATTATAGGTGATTATGTAGCTAGTCACAGTGTACCCACTACTTCAGAGTAGACAACACCACAGATGCAGTACATGGTTGGCTGAATAAGGTACATATCAATGCAAATTTCAAACACAGGCTTGGCAGGTTGTTGAGTGTGCTACTTAAAGCGTGATACAAGTCAATAAACAGCAAATTGTATATCTCTGAAGTGTTTAATGTGCTTCTGCTGTATTTATTTTTATCACTAAAGGGGTTGAAATGGGTATAGGTAAAAATATATATATATTGTATATTTTGCATGAATTGGTAATGACATCGGGGAAAATGTGTAGTGGTTGTAAGTAGTAAGTGTCGAAGACATTTTGCCATCAGCTCCTTGGATGAGTGGTGAAATGTCATCAAGATTATAAGTCCAGTCACTTTGACTTATTACTATTAGACAATTCAGTGATCAGGATGACCAAAAACCTTCTGTGGAAACTGTTTCTTTATTATCTCATCCAGTCTACTGAATCAAGCCGCATTTGTATGTAAGCGAAGTTTCCTCTTTATCCCATGCTCTCTCTCCTTGTAAACAGCATCATCTGACCTTGTAGGAACTCCTCCTGGGGTCACTGGCTGCCTTGCTGCTTGGGGATGTGAATGAGTGAAGGGAGGAAAGAAGGGGGCAGGGCAGCCATGCTTATCTTGAACAAATTGAATTAAGTTGACACACAGGGTACTTTAGTCAGAGAACATGCCTGGCACACAGCCAGGAGGGCGAGACGCTATAACTTATGACAGTTGATAGAGGGAAAAATATTAGCAGTTAAATGGTGCTGTTAAATCAAAATAGAAAATGAAATTACCGAGCTGATAAAGGTGGCGAGCAATCAATGCTAAGTGCGGTACATTTTTTAAATAAAGGTAATCACTCGCACCACCAGAGTTCTTGCCGTTCACTGTGAGAATTTTAAATCCCTGAGACAAATACACCCTTTTCATACACATTATACATACACTGTATATCAGAGAAAACAAAGTAATAGATTAACTGATACGATAGGAGCTGCTCTGAGAATCTGCTTTTACACATCAGTTGATAAAATTTGATTTGTAATGGCCCACAAGCTCACACAAGTAAGCCCATTTTATCCAATCTGACACTTAATGAGATTTTGGCGCTCGTTGTCAGCAGATGCCACAACACGGTTTCATTCCGGTGATTGAACATTAAGAGTAACCGTGACCTCTGCTTCAGATAAGCTGATTATTTCGGCCGCCATCTGTTATTTCCTTGACTGCTTTCTCTACGTTCTGCTTTATAGTGCAGAATATTTTTTGGTAAACAGTGCTAAGACCATAAATTGTGGATGGTCCACTCGAGAAGCATCCAAATTACGCTTTTTCACCGGCCAAAGCAGTAAGGTGGCTTTCCAAAGCTCAGAGAGCTGCCGTGTGGTCTCACAGTTGGACGGCTCGTTTTTGTTGCATAAAGCAGGTTTGGAATCAGCGAGGGTCATCTGACCTGGCGACACATACAAATCCGCGCGAGAGAGAGCTGACGCTGAGGAGCCTGACTATTAATTAGGGAAATGAATGTGGTTCGGAAAGGGGTCCTGTGGAGGACATAATCATCTCTTGCCGCAAGACCCCTGAGCCATTTGGCTCCTTAATTACACAAATTAACGCAGGAAGCCGTTTCAAATGAACCAACAGCCGCAAAGTGGCAGTTTTATGCAGTCAAAGAGGCATTTAATCCACCATTGATTTACTGAGTTTTCTGGACAGCAAGGTGTCGGCTTTGGTATCAGTAAGGAAGCGAGTTCAGCGATTATTACGCTTTTATAAGGATATCAGTCAGTCTCATCAATTAGTTTAAGGTTGTAAATGGGTACATAAGCATTATTGTACATGTTGACCAGTAAGTACTTTATCATTATCTGTAACTGACCACAGATCAACAAGAAGATTCTGAGGCAACCTTTGGATATGGTTCTATCTATGATGGGAAAGTTTAATTTCCAAATGAGACAGATGGATTCTTTAATAAAGCAGAATTTTATTCAAAACCTGATTCTTAACCCCTTAAAATCCCAGCACCTGTCAATGGGTGCAGACTTAGGTCTCGTTCACAAGGACTGTTATCCATCAAAAAACACACCACTACCATTAATTTCAATGAGAACAATGCGTTGGCGGACAGCACGCACCAACGCATGTCGATGCATAAAAAATTATGCTGTGTCGTCCGTTAAAAAAAAATTAACCAGAGTTGAACTTTTGACAGAGCGCATGCTGACATTGACAGTGTACATGCGTCAGCCAATAGGAGACAGCCTGGGCGGGGCCTCAGTCATTCACGTCGGTGTTGAGGAAGATGGAGGAGAAACAAATCGCAGTTGGTAATCTCGCATTTGTCATTCTTCACACGCTTCTTCGCTTTCTTCTATGAAAGGTTTTTTCCAGCAATGGCGAGCAGCTTCACGAGCTTCGCGAGTTTCCCGGTCACAAGATTCCCGCTCCCGCAGAAAAAAACAAAAAAACTATCTCCGTCCACAAACACGCCTACAATAAAGCATCAACGCATATCAATGTGTTTTCCGACGGATACCAAAAAGTCCTTGTGAACGTGGCCTCACTCTCGTAACTACATCCCTTTCCTATTAGTTTCATTGTAGTTACTGAATGACGTGTTAAGATGAATAACTGTGATGAAAAATAAGCCTATAATAAATAATAAGGGTATTTCAGAAGTATTCACATCCACAAACTCAATATTCTGTCAAAGCACTTTTGGTAACTATTACGTCTTTTTGGGCAAGTCTCTTCTAATTTTACACACTGACTTGGTGAAACTAATCCCCTCTTGACAAAGTTGCTGAAGTTCTTTAGCCAATGCTGAAATACAGTAGTTTTTAAACACCAGCTACAGAATCTCAGTGGGCTTCATAATGGCACTTGTTCTGAAACCACAACATGGTAAGTTTTCCTTGTGCTTTGGTCCTGATCCTCCTAAAATGTTCTTGTAATTTTTACTGGTGTTTTTCTGCCTTCTTAGGTCCTTCAATATTAATAAACATACAATTTCTTGGTGCTGAAAAGCCACTACATAGCATTACACATCAACCACCATGTTTCGTTGCAGCAATCGTGTTGATTGTGAGATGCTGTTTGTGGGTCTGCACCAAACACCTGACAAGTTAGATTTTTGTTTCATCTGATCACTTTTGCAGAGTTACTCAGCGCAGTGTTCAGGAAAGAGTTGACTGATGAACATTTTCTGATCTCAGCTATTGGCATCTGTAAGTCTTACAAAATTCACATACTGTAGATATCCCTTGCTAGTTTTCTCCTGGCTCATCAGCTCAGTTTCTAAGATGTAGCCATTGTTTAGGCTTTAATTTACGCAGTGCTCATATTTTAGGATTTTTACTCTACCTTTGTCTGTTTACTTTCTGGTTTTCCTCAGGTCCTGCTTCACCTACACTTTGTCCGTCGCCTTTGATCACTGTTCTCACTTGTTCCTCATAATAAGTTTCATTGTGTCTTGTTAGCCTGTGCATATATAGTCCTTTTTAGGCAATGTGACTCTGCAAAGTCTCGTAGGTGTTACACTGCAATTCCAAGCCAAGGCACTGTTGTTTGTGTTCCGTGTTTCTTTGTTTAATTCTAGTTGTAGTTGTTTCCTGGTTTGGCCTTCCTATACCAAGAGCGTGGATTTACCTCAAATTACTATGCCTGTCTGTCATCTGACCCCTGCTATGAATCTTCTCTACGATTCATGGACAAGACTAAATAAACTTGATGTTTACTTCCAACTGCCTCGGGTTCTGAATAAAATGTGCACCACAATTCTGAATGCCTGAAATAGGAATATTCTTTGGTCATATACACAGTCATACAGAGAAAGCCACCTAACAAAGCCATTGAAACCCTCAGAGGAATTTGTGGATCATCTCCTGCCGAAGAAAACTTTATGCCAAGGGCGACTAATTAGCCTAATTATCTAAAATAAGAAAGACATTTTTAATCACATTTAATGAATAGTCAAAAGAGAGAATCACAAGCGTCATTGTATCCGGAATCTATGCACAGCCTAATACATTCTGCTGAATATCATATTCAGAGATCAGTGTTGTCGGATACCTGAATGTCTCTGAAGCCCATGAGAGCATGTGCAGTTTTTTTTCAAATCCAGCACATCTGGTATAATCCATACCCGAAAAACAATGTCTGCATTTATATGGTGATCATGTATACACATAATCAATGGCTGTGTTACTCAATGCCCACAACTATTCATTAAAAGACTCCCTATCTGTGGCTGCAACAAGATAAGTAGTAACATTCTCAAAGCTATGCACTCGTTTAAAACATCTTCTTGATGCAGGAGTATCTTGGTTTAACTTAACCTTTGTAGACCTGCTCAGACAGTATCAGGGTGTTACGCTACAATGCGTTTCACTCAGGCAGAGCCACTGGAGATGAACATATTTCTTTCCAGCTTGACCTGACATTTGTGAATGTCATAAATGTGGATTTTATTTTCCACCAAAAAGCACAGGAAATACAAATAAGTGAATGGCAGGGTAAAATAAAAATAAGTACCTGGACATGGACCCAACCCTTCACTGAAAGAATTTAAAGGAAAATCTCTAATCTCCCATGCAGCTGCCCTTGTAGAGAATCAAGCAAAATCATCCAGAGTGTTTTGAAGCAAATTGACAATTCTAAAGAATTCTAAAGCATTTTTTTTCCACTGCCAGGGAACCGGTGCTGGTACCAGGCTGGTCCTCAATGTCATACTGTTATGTGTATTTCCACTGTGAAAAAACTGGGCCACTGGATGTTGATCTGTTACTAAGGAAACTGGTGAAGTCACTGTGCATGTGTGTGTGCATGCATGCTTTCCTGTGCGATATTTAACTGAATTATTAAAGATATAGCACCTACTATATTGCAATACTGCTTTTTCATGCACACAAAGGGTTGTATTGCCGTGTTTTGCATCACTAATTATAAACTGCGGTAGTGGCAGCACTGCAATAAATGAAGTGAGGAATGAGTGAACACTTTAACCTCAGTGCATACACACTACATGAGCTGTGCCTAAAAATGAACATGAATTTCACATTGCGGCCCCCCGAGGTTGCTACGGTAACACAACTTGTTTTGTGTGCGCCGGGGATCGGCTACGCCAAGCGGTGATGGGTCAGGAAAGGATGGTGACTAAAAGGAAGAATAAGCCTTATGTTTCCTCCTTTATCTCCGTCACTCTCGCTTCTCCATCTTCCCTTGTTGTTAGAAAGCTGTCCGGAGGAGAGGAGGCTCGATTATAATGCTGGCTGCAAAAAGGCAGAAGCGCAGTCCACTGAGTGATCCCTACTGTGTTTATGTGCACTGCCATTGTGTGTAGCGTGGCATTTCAGGTTAGCTGGGATGCCGAGTCCTCCCTTTCTCTCTCTCTATCCTCTTCTACCCAGAGGGCTGCACTGCTCTCCGTCCTCGTACCCCCCCCCATCCCACAGTCTCCCTCGGTGAAGGGCTAAAATGGGAAAGTCTAAAATTAGACTGAGATCTTTCACTTGGGAGGGGAAAAAAAAAACACCTGAAGTCAAAAAATAGCTGCCGCAGCCATGTCGATATACTATTTATAATCTGGACCACACTTACCGGTGGCCACGATATGACAAGTTTAATTAAATGACGGGTGCTCAGCCAGTTTCCACTCAGCCAGTTTCCAAAGTACGGAGGCCTCTAGCAAATATGCTTTTAGATGCAGTGTTGCGCAGTTATTTTTACACCAATTGTATGTTATGAACTCGCACGCATCGCAGAGCAGCGTTGGATGTGCTTTAAGCGTGCTGCTTTAGTAATGCAGTGTGGTCACTCTGGATTTGGATCAGACCAGGGATGATGCTAGCACCTACGGAGCCTGCCTTCTGTCGCTGGCATAACTGCTCAGTTTTTGGTCCGAGTAAGGTCAACACTTGGATTACCTGTAACATTCAAGTGTCTTCAATTCTTCATGAGAGTTTCGTGATGAAAAGTAGATTGCAATAAATAGGAAGAACGGCTCTTAAAAAACAATCCAGATTACCACACCAGTTGTCTGATGATAAAATAGACTTATGTCACAATAATTTTGGCCTTCAATTAGAAACATACAGTCGGATTAATGCTAAATATATAAGTGTAACAGTTTGGGAAAAGGTGTTGGATGTTGCTATTCTAATTTTCTGATCAATGATCAATCTGTTTTTGTACCAAAATGACATTCTGTTTAATGCCTATATTTAAGACTTCTTACCAAAATAAAGTAGAAATGTAAATAGTTACTGTCTACACTTGTCTAGGATATCATCAGCAATTTTCAAAAGGTCAACATTTCAAAATGTTAAAGGTTTCCCTAGGCTGCCACACATATACAGTACTGTTCTAAAGTCTTAAATGTTTTATATACATTTTGTCCTCAGTGTTTATTTTATGTCTTCTGCATTAGAAAATAAAAAGCAAAAAAGCTAATTTTAGATTTCCGAACATTTATTTTCCAATAAATTAAATGTTACAGAGAAATTTTTGTATGTCGTTAAAGAAAGCAACATATTAAGTATTAGACTACTGGTTCAGACAAAAAGCATTATTGAGGCTGTCTGGGACCAGCAGAGACAGAGGCAAGTGAGAGACAAAGTCTGCAGAAGAACTGTGGCAGCTTCTCTGAGATTCTTGGAAAAACCTACCAGCCGATTTCCTTATAAAACTGCACGACAGTGTGCCTGAGACAAGTGATGCAATTTTAAAGGCAAAGTCTGGTCACACCAAATATTGATTTCATTTAGTTTTTTTTTTTACTGTTTACTGTACTCTTTAGAGTATTTTATTTAATATGAAATTTTTCATTTAATTATTTTTGGAAGCATCTTTTCTCTACAGATTTTTTTTTACATGTAGAGTCCTTAGAATAGAATAGAATGTTATTTATTGTCACAAGTACAGTACAGTACAGTGAAATTTGTTCTTGGCATATCCCAGCATGTTGGTAAGCTGGTGTCAGAGTGCAGGGTCAGCCATGACACATCTGGAGCAGGGAGGGTTAAGGGCCTTGCTCAAGGGCCCAACAGTGGTAGCTTGGCGGTGCTGAGGCTTGAACCCTTCTGATCACCAGTGCCCTAACCACTGAGCCACCACTGCCCTTAGCAGTAAGGGGGCATGATAAAGTAACCTCTTGGCTGGGTTGGTGAAAATGTAACCACAGTCTGCTTCTGGGATCATATTTAAATTCCTGGTAGAAAACCTGTTTTGTTCTTTCAGTGTTTCTTTTTGAGTAGAAACAAATTCTGCCTTGTCATTCTTAACACCATCTTATCACTTTGTATTATGAAAACTTTTGCAATCCCAAGGACTATTTTCCTGCATAGTCCACATAAAAAGTAGCAGTGTGACAGTAACAGTGTGCATTATAAATATAAGATTTTATTCAAGCCCTGGTATAAAATTCATGAAGGAGTACTAGGAAGTGTGTAAAAACAGATAAGCTACATAATGATACATTTGATAAGATGCTGCAAAACACTTTATGCATTTTGGGAGATAAAACAAATAAAGTTTATCATTGCCAAAATTGAAAGAAAATGTATCACATGGTATCCAAGTGGCATATAAGGTGAAACTTTCGAGGGAAAATGACTGCTGGAGACTGCAACGTCATTTTGGGACATTCAGAGTTCAAGAACTGCAGCTGTACTGAATGTGTGCTAGAGAAAGGAAACTGACTCACAAAGCTGAGCTGTGGATGAGAATATATAATAGCTTGATTTTCCAGGAAGGTGTGGTATCCTTAGATTTACTCTTGAAGATGGAAGGGCCAGCACCTTCAGAAACTACAGTGTCTGAATTTTAAAATAATGCTCTCACCTATTAACTCGAATAGCTTTTCTATTAACTTTCATTTTGACTTCTTTTGCTGATGATGCCAGAAGCTATATTGCCAGCCTGCACCCACTGAAACTCATGTTTATAGTGTAGAGTAACCATAAACATCAACCCACACTTAAGAGTTTACATTTTGACTGGAAGAGTTTACACTGTGCCATAAAAGGTAAAAAATGTCAAGGGTTAAAATGACTTTGCTCTGAAGCACCATGGTATGAAAATTGCAAATTTATAAGAATTCGCACAAGCCAACTCAATGAAAAGTGGTTAATCTTAGGACGAGTTTAGCGGTCATAATTCATTTCTATGTAATCCAATGAAATCTTTCTCACTTTTTATAATCCCTATGAGGGTTTATAATGGGTTATTTGAAAAGAATTGGCAAGACTGGTTGGTTAGGTTGTAACTAGCTAGTTAACAAAACAGGAATGAAAAAGTTAATAAGCTAAGCAGGTGTGCTAATCTTTCTCTTGGTCACTGCAGTAACCTTGTCCACATAAAACTGCCAAGTCTGCTAAGGTATTTGCAAATAAAACTACTAGGACAATCAGAATAGTAAACTGAAATGAATCCAAAATGGCCACCGTCTTCAGTAGAGAACAAAGGCTAGTCATTCAAAAGTAAGGTAGATAGCAATCAGCATGAGTAAAAATGTGTTTTCATCGTAAGGGTTGAAAGATGGTCCAGGGAAATGTGCTCTTCCCAAATGGGAGAGTTGATTAAGTGGTCAAGCATATCCTGGCATTACATTCTGTGTCAGTGGTGAACCGGCAAATCATTTACTAGCAAACCATTAATGGATTAATGGAGCCACAGGAAATTGTCATTAATGAAGCTCTGAAAGAAATGAATAGGCTAGTGTTTTTTAATCCACATAGGAACCCAGCACTACAGCCTAAAGGGTCAAAGAGTTTAATAAACCAGGATTGAGTGACTATTTCCCATCTGTTTGTTACGCCAGCGCTTGACTAAGAAAGAACTGTGCGATGCGCTTCACACTTATGCAATAAAGAGTTCTCGATATCCTACCTTCAGAGGGGGCACAGGCAATGGCTTGTTCTCTTTGTCCAGAGAAATGTAGGTGAAAAAGGCGGTGACGGCCCGATATTTCCCGCCTTCGGTGTCCACCAATGGGTCGGCATCCACAAACACCTCGATCTCCATTGACTTGTTACTAGTGAAAGTCATTCGTCCAGATACTGTGATCACACAACCTGCAGGGGTGCCACAGAGTCAAGCATTAGACCAATTTATCTTTACGGCTATTGCTTTTGAGGGTGAAGTGTATATATTTGGTGCATGGCAGTGTCAGTTTGCTGAAGTCTGTTATTAACTGATATTATACAATATGGTGAACTACAGCAGAATGGAGCCTTTTTATGCCAACATGTGCAGCCTGGAAACTTTGGAAAGCTGCAGACAAGCTTAGAATATAAACACATGGTCTTACTGATAAAATGTTATAGCCTTCAGCATGGAGAACCAGTGATTTTGTGCAGCTGGATTGTGACGTCATGTGTGTGCTCTCAAAGGAGAAAGCATTTGTGTGTGTGTATCCTGACAACATTGTGTTCACTACCAAGAAAAAGCAGCCCCTTCCAAAACGTGCAATTACTGCTTGTAGCTTCACGTCTGCCGACTTTGATATTATCATTCAAGGTTTTTTGTGTTTTTTTTCTCCCCAAAGCGTCACTTTGGCTCTTTTATTTTTCCATTACACAGGCTCCAGCGCTGACTGCCCTGCTTCAGTACCTGCCCTGTGAAACACAGCTCTGTATCTGCAGAGGAGCTTCATTATATTGCTTCTAATGGATGCTGGATAAAGACATCACATAAATATGAATATACTTATTAATGGCGTACTGCATAGATTGGTGCAGTAGCCAAATGAGCAGAATTGCTAGTTATAGTGGGGGAAAGTGGTTATTGCCAATTTAAAAGAATTCAAGTAATAATGATCTGTCATTTAGGAAAGTAAAAAGCAGAGGGCAGCCGATACTTTCATCTTTGATGTATGAAATATTGGAATATGATGTATGTCTCAGTATTTATGTCCATGGAAACAGGGACTGAGGCAAGATGTTTTTGTTCTACGAATTCATATCTATAGCCTACATTCAATGTAGTCCACAGAGGCAAATACCGAAACACAGATGGGTTATTTCATTTTGTCTCTGTTATAACTATAGTCAGTTCCCGCACTCTTTAGGTGTCGTGCATATGTTCCCAAAACAAGTTCTCCAGTTACTCAAGTTACAGTATATTGCCCTTTTTCTACCTTGTTTCTTAGTTTTGATTACTTTCATAACTCCTGCCTCATGTTTCACCAATTGAGCTATAATCGGTCTGGAGAGCAGGTCTGCGGTGTAAGAGAGCTTATTAGTTGAGATCATATAATGAATCTGACTCACCAGGGAACCTGGAGGTTTCTGATACTATTTTAGTTCCAAGTAGTGTCAGTTTGATTGCTTGAATACATATTTACTCCTCTATACAGTAGTACAAGATCAAAATGTGTCAAGCTTCTCTCCTACTAGAGAAAACTACAGCTGTAGTTTGTACTTGTCTAATCATTTTTGTATTGTAGGTGTTCAATACAGTTTAATAACTGAATTTGATGTTCCTCTTTTAACTACAAGCCTTTTCAAAACTTTCGCTTTGTGGTACAACATTGTTAAAAACACACAACAAGATAGCCTGGCTGTTTCATGAGTGGTGGCAAATATTTTTTATAGGTACATAATATAGACCCTCACTGTCGAAAAAATAGCATTTTCCATTCATTAGGGGCCAGTGCACTTCCTGAAAGAGGCACTCGATGGTTCCAATTAATGTGCCTGCTTAGGGCTAGTGTATTTAATGAAACAAATTTTCCATAATGATTTGATGTACTACAAGGTATCAAAATTTGTGGCTGAGGTTTAAAGCCATTTAAAGAACTTTTGCATTACCAAGTTACATACATTTTCAAAACTACATTTCTGTTTTTCAGCAAAAATGCACTCTTACTACTGTACGGTTGTTGGATGACAGCACACAAAGTGTCATAGCACACATTTAGCTTGAAATAATGCACAGTGAAAATATACTCTTCAATGAATCCCTAGAGAGACACAAATTAAACAGCAGTGTCACCCAGACACACTTTTTTTCCCCCCTCTCTAGGAACACTTTTCAAACTAATGTATACAACATCTCCCCTTCCGAGCAAAGTTCAAGATAAATAGCTGTTTCAGCCAACATGTTTAACAGAAGATAAACAGTATGACATCTGAGCTGTACTGTATGTCCGTTATAGACGTTGAGACTTTTTGGCAATGCAATGCAGTAAAGCAAACGATTGCTTATTCTCGAAGCTACTTTAGCACAGAGAAGCTTCCAGAGGAGTGTCAACATTTTGGAATTACAAAAGCTTTATAGAGTTCATGTCAAGATTTAAAAATGCATTAAAATCCTCACCTGCTTCTTTTTATGATTAATCAAAATATTTATATACTATATGTGTTGTTTGGCATGTCATGCCAACACAATTGACATGTTAACCATGTGACCATTTTTGGCTATACTTGGCCTAAACCAAAGGTGACATCTTCAGACATTAGCAATGAAATACTAGACAAAGTAAAACTCAATTATTAATAGGATCAATTATTCATATTCAGTTAGTTGAGAAAGCAGAGCTGGCTTCAAAGAAAAAGGCTTTGAGTGTCAAAAAAGGGAAATGGGAGACGTCTTAGAGATTACAGAGTGGTGTGGTGAAATGATCATTCATACAAATACTTTGTAAAGTGTTGGAGTATTTTTGCCTCAGTTATTGCAACCATTTGACATCCATTGCAACGTCTATTTATTGTATTGTATTATACCATGACCACAGAAAATACTGATGTTTGATTGGCTGACAGGTGTGCATTAATTTTTTAATTATAATCACAGTTATAAATCAATGCTACTGATACTCTATAATCATGTAGGAATGTAACCATGACATTGAACATAAATAATGGCCTATATTCACGCTCCACTACTACCTTCGCTATCGTGTTGTTAATGCCGCATTCACGTCACGTGGTACAATTCGGGAGGACAGAAAAAACTTCAATAGGTTTAATAAGTGAAAATGCCGGTTGTAACATTAGCTAGCATTAGCGTATAGCTCTGTTCACATTAAAACATTAGCACATCTACCTAATCTTTAACAGAACTGAAACAGGTTTTATAATTGACCAGTTGTAATTCATTATAAACTGAATTAAACTGAAATTCCTATTTTAAGTTCTTGTTGCCAGTTGCGTCACATTAGGGTTTGTTCAGATAAATCAGGGTTGTCAGAAAGCTCCCAAATTTCCGACTCAGAATTTCCACTCGGAGGCCGACGTGAACGATTAGGCTTATATAGGATTATTGTTTTTCGACTTTTTATCGTTTGTTTTCCTCAATTATTTGTGTTCACCTTTTCTGTCATTTTTAGGCTATAGTGGATGAAAGTGTTTTAATTAAGAGCACTAAGAAAAGAGAGAGATAATGCCTGCTGAGACGTAACTATAGCAACAACTGGGGTGGGGAACTAAAAAGTCAACTAAATTAAATAACAGTGAGTTTGCTATTTTCGTATCATTCAGTTATAAGCAAAACGTATACAAAACCACGTTTTTTTAAACACTGATATGTGGCCAGGGTATAAGCAAAGAGTCTCCATACCAAAATATAACGGACTTCGCTTCAACCATTTTTCTTGATATTGGTACATTTTGTGGCCGTTACCTCTTACTTATACAGTATTGTATACACCACTACACAATACACCTTCAGCTTCAATATACACTATATTGCCAAAAGTATGTCGACACCCCTCCTAAATATTGAGTTTAAGTGTTTCAGCCACACCCATTGCTAACAGGTGTATAAAATCAAGCACATAGCCATGCAATCTCCATAGACAAACATTGGCAGTAGAATGGGTCGTACTGAAGAGCTCAGTGACTTTAAATGTGGCACTGTTATAGGATGCAGTTCGGGAAATTTTTTACATGGTAAACTTTTATATATGCATATTAATTATATGCTTCTAACTTTGTGCCAACAGTTTGGGGAAGGCCCTTTCCTGTTCCAGCATGACTGTGCCCCTGCGCACAAAGCGAGCTCCATAAACACATGGTTTGATGAGTTTGGTGTGGAGAAACTCCAGTGGCCTGCACAGAGCCCTGACCTCAACCCCATTGACCACCTTTGGGATGAATTGGAACGTCGATTGCGAACCAAGCCTTCTCGTCCAACATCAGTGCCTGACCTCACAAATGCTCTTTTGACTGAATCGGCACAAATTCCCACAGACACACTCCAAAATCTTGTGGAAAGCCTTCCTGGAAGAGTGGAGGCTGTTATAGCCACAAGGGGGGCAACTCCATATTAATGCCCATGGATTTGGAATGAGATGTCCACATACTTTTGGCCATATAGTGTATGTATATTCATATATGTACACACATGTACATACCGTATATTGTACAGTATTTTCTGTGTAATAGTGTACTGTATAGGATTGTATAGTACTATCCACTACCTCATTGTTTCAAAGATGACAGAGGAACTATTTTCTTCTCTGAGACTATTAATGCGTGTTATTTGCTTCTATTGAATTTAAAAAAAATAATTATTTTCTTTTTTTGGTCTGGCTGCACAGTGAGCTATCAGATAACAATCTCGTTCTGAAACAGGTGGCACAAAACAGCAGCAGTGGTTCAATGCCGCATGTGGCATAATTTATATCTATTTCATTTTCCACTACCTCATCTGCTTTGTTTACCTAATCTATTTGGAGGCTCTGTTAGCAGTGTGCTTTGTGTATACTGTTACCCATCAAATCAGTCCTGGAAGCATCTTAGGTATTGTTTCAGGAGATGTGACACTGTAATCTGGAATTTGAAAAGGGCAATACTGTTTGGGTGTCTGAAATGTAAATATAACCCGTGCCCATTGTGAGTTAGCCGAGCTGCTTATTTCAACGGTTGCTGTCGGACAGCACCGAAAGCATAGGGAGAACATTATATTGAAGCTGGCATCTAGGTATAAGAACTTTGGTGCCTAGAGGTAATTTGGATCCATAAATAGGAGTTTTGGGTAAAATATGACATGTGTGAGACCTTTAATGGCACTACTCACTTGTTTGTGTTGTGTGTGCATATGTCTCTCCATACAAACTAGTTAATCTGAATGAAAAGTTATTTCTTTTTTTGTGGGCCTCATTAAAATGTGTATATCTACCTTCCTGTTTACCTTTCATGATCTTGCGGTGAAAGTTGATGGCATCCACAGATGCGGTCACGATGTTGGTCTTGCAGTGACGAGCGGCCACGATTCCTGCCACCTCATCCATCAGCTTCATGGTCACGCCTGCATATAAATAAAACGTGGACTGGAACTAAATAAAGGTAATGAAGAAAGTAACAGAGAACAATGGCTCTTAATTAAACTTTGTGAACTATTGTATCTGTAATAAGGACCTGAAAGGGTTTAATTTCAAAAGTCAGCTGTTTAAACAGCATGCCAATGATCTGCATAAACCTGCAACTGCACTTGGCTTTAATAATTAAACTACCGTAGTTGTGTCTTTGTTCACATTTTGTACAGCAACTCACAACACCTTCATTTGGAAACCCCTTCTTTGGTGACGTTTAATGCTGTTTTGTAGATATGTCTTCAAACTTCATTATGTGATTACGACAAGATGTTAGCTTTAATGGCATGGTGAGTGAAAACATTTAAACTGGACTAACCATTGACGCAATCTCAATAAAATAATATTTTGATTATTTCCTCTTACAAAGGCTGTGAAATCGGTCCGAATCCAGAGATGTTTGTACCACTGCGCTATGACACGATTTCAATTTCCGAAAGCCATCATTTCACTTTGTATGCCGGTGCATTTTTTTTTAAACACAGAGCTAATGTTACCAATTTCACAGCTCGCTGCTCGACTTATGGAGTTGATCTCTTGCCTGTAGGCTCCGCAGCCTGATGACAGTGTTCATGTGACAAGTAAATGGCTGTAGATGTTATCCTTCAGTACAGGGCCATGTTCCACAATGTGGAGGACTAGAATCATTCGCCAAAGGCTTGCTTGATCCAAGTTGCTTCTTGAATCACAGTAGCATTGCTTTAATAGACCTATATGATAATGGTGATAAGAAAAATGGGGCAGCCCCTCTTTTAGGCTGCTTGCCCTTTTTCTCTCACTGTTAAGATTAAAGAGGATTTGAACACTCTTTTACCGTTTGCAAACTGGTATAAGCCAGCCAAAGACTAAAACTCAGAAAATTACAGAGCACAGTGTTAACACTGTCATGACTATGAACTACTTATATCACACTTGGTCCATGAAATGTGGTCATGGAGTAGAACAGGGCAACTTTGGCCATTGTCATGGCAACCGTGACAATTTGCTTCTTCATTCATGTGTTTTTTTTTCTGTTACTCTTTACACAACGTCTTGACCACCTTGTGTTTCGTGTTGGTATCTATATTTTAGCTTTCGTCTGACTTAAACTGATGAGGCAAATTTCAAAAT
This sequence comes from Olivaichthys viedmensis, assembly GCA_028565825.1. Classification (NCBI taxonomy): domain Eukaryota; kingdom Metazoa; phylum Chordata; class Actinopteri; order Siluriformes; family Diplomystidae; genus Olivaichthys; species Olivaichthys viedmensis. The sequence continues at coordinate 5,387,015 of JAOUQW010000033.1, forward strand.
GGGAAAGGAATGTGTAAGTCATCATTAGTCTTTAAAACATAAGAAAGAGGCCCAAACGGCTAGAAGAGGTGGTATTTCTCACGCAGAGTGAACAATGATTCATCTACATAAATCAGGTATCACTGTATGCTAATAGGATATTATTCAAAAAAATACTTCACAAGAAAATGCAGCTACAATGAAAGTCTACTGAGAAAATGATTCAAGTTCATTATTAGCATGATTTCATTTGCATAATTCCAACTATTACTCAACATTATTATTAGAAACCTTTCAAAGGGTTCTCTAAACTCTATCTACAGTTCGTAACCTTAGTATTATAAGGTTTTATCTTGGTGAAGAGTCGTCCTGAGATATGGGGCTTCAAAGTTTTAACATTCTAGCTAGCCAAACTCTAAAGCACTGAAATGTACATTTACAGTTCAACAAGGCCGACACTTTAAGGTTACTTCAAATTAATATTATCAAAATTGTGAGACAATTAGAAAGTGGATTTTTGAACACTGGCCAAACACAGATAGAACCTTATTATTCTGTAAGCTCAAATACTGTTTGGTTTTAT
>JAOUQW010000033.1:5427074-5439039 GCA_028565825.1 Olivaichthys viedmensis
TAGTTCGAGCTGACAGAAAGGCTACGGTAACTCAGATAACCACTCTGTACAATTGTGGTGAGCAGAAAAGCATCTCAATGCACAATGCGTCGAGCCTTGAGGGCGAATGGGCTACAAAGGGAGGCCCTACCCAGTATTAGTATAGTCTTCCAAATAAAGTGCTCGGTGAGTGTATGTGTGAGAGAGAGAGAGAGAGAAAGTGAGAGTGTATGTGTTTTTCTATGTGTGAAAGGAGAGAGTTGGATCTGGGTCTCAAGGGAAACCCAGTTCTCCTCCTCTTTTCCTCCTCTCTCCTTCTAGTTGTTCCTCTCAGTCCATATCTTCCACTTGTTTAGCCCTGAGGAACACTTAAACCAATGGAGCTACACTAATCCTCTTAGGTGCACTCATTGCTAACTTGTCCGTCAGTGTCCAAATAAAACCATCCTTATGGGATTTAGACAGGAGGTTTTGATCATTCGCTGACCTCCTGCTGTGATGGGAGAGTTCAGGACCTGGGATAGCTTTGTCTTTATGGTTCTTTACTTGAATTGCAGAAGCATGTAGACGGAGAGTTTGGCTAATTAGAATGCACTAAATCTTAAAGCAGCACTTCACAATGTTACTGATTTAGGACAAGTCACCTTCAGTTGAATTTTATTGTACACAAAATAGATTTTTAGAATTCTGAGATTTAAAGCTTCACAATGGTGCTTGATTTTTGCAATGGAAAGACACAGTTCCTGTGGTTATTTGATTTATTTGAATGAGAAAAATATCATTATTTTCCCCATTGCAGTGTCCAAGTGATAAGCCTATAGTCAGCTGGAAATTAGGTCTAAACACGGCATGTAGTTTTGTCACTAAAAAATCAACAGCAACCTCTAATTCCATTCAGTCCTGCTTTCTATGAGCAGGTGTGCCCAGTATTATTCAGTTAGCTTTTCCTGAGATAACACAGTGCCCTCTGTTTTCCATCTCTTATTTTCCAGTGTTGTCAATTTCCAAACCAAGAACGGTGCCACACCTCTGTATCTTGCATGTCAGGAAGGCCATCTAGAGGCTGTCCAGTACCTGGTGAAGGACTGCGGTGCAGAGCCAACTATTAGAGCCAATGACGGAATGACGCCTCTGCATGCTGCCGCCCAGATGGGACATAACACTGTCATTGTTTGGCTGGTGAGTAAAAAAGGTCTTGCAATCTTTGCTTATTTACATGTACATTTATGCATATAAAGCATTTACATGAGTACAGTTTGTATATTTTTATACTGAGAAACGTTACACATTCATTCACTGTCACCTCTCATCCAGCCATTGCAAAATTGTGATTCCTTTTTAGTTTCTATACTTGTTGGTGTTTGTTGGTGACAATAAATCATACAAATGAATGTAATGTATTAATGTACTAGTGGCATTTGTGAAACGTTTCTCATTTGAGATTTTTTTACATTCTCTTGATTAGGGATGGGCATTTCAGGCAAAATTACTATTTACTATAAATTACAATTAAAATGTTTTCATTATTCAAAAAATATTAGAATATTCAACCTGCCGCCCACATGGCACAAAACATTAAGCTTTTATCCGCTGCAGTGTGTGTAGATGCACAGTGTGCTAGGCGGTATAAAGTACACTGAGGAACACTTTAAACTTGCTACAGCCGGCACACGCCATTACATTCCACATTTAAACTTAATTTAATTTCACAGCATCCTTACGAGGCGGTGAGTTAATCCACGGCATGTTTAAATAGCCTTCTCGTATCTCCTTATCGTTCTGACACACAGTTAATTGGCTGCATGAGCGACAAAATTGCTTTGCACTGGGAAGAAAGAGAGAGAGAGAGAGAGAGATAGAGAGCGATTCCGCTTTGGATTTTACGCCTTGCAGCTGTAATTAAAGTTTAATCAAACTCATATTTGACCCTGTTTGCTGCTTACCTTTTAAAGCTCAGCCACTGAGACAAACCTCTGTCTGAGATGTGGCAAGAAGCGTCTCAGTTAGTACACACATGGAGGAAAACTTCACAGTGACACTGGGCTAAAAATACTGCATGGCGACATGTTAGCAGTGACACACATAGCCATGATATGCTGATGAGGATGGTCCTACGCATTTATGTCTTAAATTGAGACTTACAGCTAATCTACAGTGAGTGTGTTTTGATGACGCGGCGCGGTGAGCAAAGAGCAAAAAAAACGCTCATAACCTGCAGGAAGCCACACACACCTCATTGCCGTTGGTGCACATTTTCCTGCAACCATACTAGGCACGCAACTCATTTGATTACTATTAATACTCAGAAACGCCTAATTTACTATTTTCATTTTTTAGACTGTCTTGAATATTCTCATATATACGAAAATATGGACTCATCCCTACTTTTGATGAAAACACTTATCATTTCATCCCAAATAGGTTTTTAAACTCCACTGACCTTCACCCATTTCACACTATTTAAACTATTTGCAAATGCAAGTAAAGTTAATGGTTAGATTTGGGAATATCATTGGAGTTGGGGATAGTTTGACAAAATGCAAATGCAGTCGATCAGCCAAGACATGTTTAGTGTCTGACATTAGCTTCTATAGTTTTGCACTGAAACTATAAGGCTAATGTAGCTAACAAGTAATGTCTGTCTCACCCAAAAAATTATAAAATTTATGCCCACACATTGTAAATATATGTCTCAACTCGCATCCAGTTGGTTAGTGTCACATAGACATGCCGATGTGGTTTAGGACACAGTATGGCTTTCTGTTATCTATAAATGTAGATGAATGCTGTAACGTTATGGGGGCAGAGATTTTGGAGGACCGGAATCGCTTTTCTTCTTAGCACAGGCCCCAGCATCCCAAAGTTTGAGAAATCTGGAAGTGCTGATGACAATATAATTCCACTTTGAACTAAAGTTTGTAAATACAGACCATCCCTACTATTTTAAGTCATACACAAATCTGTTTGAATAGATTCGGCTTTATCCCTTTGTCACAGTGATCTGGATGAACCCTAGCAGGCTGTGTAATTATTCACCTTAAACTATAATGACACTTCACTACCTCTTGCATTTGTGCAAGTGTTCTAACCTTCTCTGACCCACTTCGATTCCCTGACACTGTTCCTCATAATAATAATAATAATAATAATAAGTTTTATTTATATAGCGCCTTTCACAAACTCAAGGTCACTTCACAACCATATTTAAAAAATAAGCATATAAAATAAACAAATACAATATACAGAATAAAAATGACACATTTCATGTCTGTGCAGATGAGCTTCACAGACATCAGCCTGTCAGACCAGGACAATGACAGTGCCACTGCAATGCACTTTTCTGCCAGCCGAGGTCATGCTAAGGTTCTCAGCTGGCTCCTCCTCCATGGGGGTGAGATTGTGATGGACAGCTGGGGTGGGACGCCTCTCCACGACGCAGCCGAGAATGGAGAGCTGGAGGTGGGTGGTACACAAAATTTAGTGAGAGGGAGTACTCTGTGCTACAATATTTAAATTTCTGTTGCGGTATTAAAACAGAATTAGAATGACATACATGAAACCTTTACATGAAGTACATTACATGAAACCTAAGAACCTAAGGCAATATATGCAATATTTGGTCTAAATTAGGATATTAAAATGTGTCTAGCTATTGCTGTTGGTGAGTTCATGCGGCCAATTAAATGGAATATAGGCTTGGCACACAGAGGGGTGTGGCAGGTGCTGGTTAATCCATATGCAAAGTGGAAAACCAGCATTTGCATGACTCGCAGACTAAAGCGTAAGCTATCTGATGCAGCAGATTTTGCCAATAAAGGGAATGTGTGTGGCTTCTCCTCCCACGTAGAATGTTTCAGAACATGTACAAAGGGCCATTTGAGTTAGATGCCTGATGTCAAATTTTTAAAACAGTTTTTTTATGAGATGCCTGGCTGCAATGGTATTTCAGTGCTATTGTAATGTTGGTCTAGAATTATTAATATTGGGAGATGACTTTATGTAGTTTATCTAGAAATAGATAAATATAAAATAAATTAATGTTGCTGTTTAGATTTTCTGCTTATGGTGTTTGGGTTATATGACTAATGTACAAATGAAATAACCACTGACCATAACAGTGTTCAAAGTTAACAACTATCATATTATTTAATTCCCTTACGCTGGCGTTAATTAAGCCTGATTTGTGTTGTGACTTCTGATTTGTTTAATGTCTAAAACCAGTGAATCGTCTGTGGGAAGTGTAGGAAACGAAGTCTGTGTGTGTGCAGCCGGTTGGAAAAGTAAGCCAGACTAAATGATACTGCAGCGCTAGTTGCTAGTAACTTTATCTCAGCAAACTGGTCTGAAGAGACCGAGGGCAGACTCTTATTGCTTCTCTTTCTGTCCCCCTGAGTTTTAACGCAGGACAGCTGTCATCATGAATGTGCTCTTTGAACACCTATGAGAGGCTCTATTGAACTTGGCTTATGCAGCCCTTAGCTCTTTTTCATAGACTGACATATGGCAGGGAGTAACACTGTCACTGATATTAGTATGTATTCAGTAGAACCACTTCATTAAATGCAACCTCTGATGCTTGACTCGTAGTTTTTAGTAATCATGTGCTACAAGTTAGAATTGCTTGACCAGAAATGCTAAGGAGGCTAAGAGTGTATCAGCAGTAACACTGTTACTGTCTTTATATGTTATTAGCAATAGTAGGAACTTTATTTGTGCTATTATTTTAAGTCCTGAATAAAAATGAGGGGGAGAAAAGCTAAAAAAGGATGAACAGTCTCTTTGTAAATGCATAATGTGTTTAAAGCATCATATGGTTTTCATGTTTGGGTTTAGTTCCATCTCAATTTAGCTGAAACTTGAGATAAACCTCCAAGGAAAGATCCTTGAAATAAATCAAATTTGATTAAATATAATATATTATCAACTAAGGACTAAGGTTAAGGACTCTAAAAGGCACATAGGGCTGGGGAATATGCCAATATATTGATATTGTAATAGATTACAGCACAGTATTTTTATGAGTATCATGGGTATTATCGGTACTTTAATAATACTTTAATAATACTGTCTGATTTCATTGTTACTCACAGTAGTAAGTAGCTGATTGGACATTAAAATGTATTTTTGTACTGAATCTTTCGTTTTCCCTCCTTTTCTCTACCCATTAAATAAAAGTGTCATTAAACTCAGTTTTTCAAATTTTTTCACTGCAGCGTGACTGTTTTTCTGGCACTCTGTTAGCAAACTCAAATATTGCAATACAACTTGTGTATCGTGAAAAAGTCTTTGTGATATGATATTTGTGCCATATCGCCCATCCCTATAGGCATACAGCATGGCGAAATCATGGACATAACAAAGAGGCGATAGAGGTATATGGAGTAGCACTAAGTGGTCAGGAAGTGATTGTGTACAGTCAACTCCAGAATTATTGGCACCCTTGCTGAAAATGACCAAACATTAATATATAAAATGAGTAACACATGCAATGAGTAATATTTTGAGCTAAAACATTTGGGGATGCTGTTTAGTGTAGTTTTAATGCAATTTTTTTTCTCTTAAAAGGGTGCCAATAATTCTGGAATTGACTGTATGTCTCTCTCTCTCTCTCTCTCTCTCTCTCTCTCTCTTTGTCCTGACAGTGCTGTCAGATTCTGGTGGTAAATGGGGTGGATTTGGGCATTCGGGACCAGGGTGGTTTTACTGCAGCAGACCTGGCTGAATACAACGGACATCAGCAGTGTGCCAAGTACCTCCGCACAGTCGAAAATATGGTGAGAAGCACATGTGCAACTTTCTGCAGTCCAACAACATTTTATACAGAATATATATAACCCTATAGAATATGGCCATTTCTAATGCATGTTAGTTACTGTTACACTAATTAGGGACTTTAATTTGTGTCTCTGATTGTTCTTGGTTTAAGAATGTAGATATTTTTTTATAATTTATAAAAAATTATTTAAAAAATGGTATACTATTGCAAACTTAAAGAGTCCTTTACAGAGGTCTGATTTCAGCATTTTTGTAAGTTGATGTTGTATGTAATAGTGTGTTACCTTTTATGGCCTTTCCAGCACTTATAATAAAACTCCTCAGTTTCTGTCAGCATTACAAATAAATATATCCACCTTAATCTGGCTAACATCCAACAATCGTTAACAGCAGCAGTCTTGCATCTAGGTCAGTAGGTGGCAGATTCTATAAGAGTGATTCAGTGATTCACCTTCAGTACAAATTATTTAATGGCTTTATCATGAGCAAAGCACAAACGTACAGAAACAGTGGTCTAAAGTAAGGTTGAGTGTTTGGTTTTCTGCCTACATCCCAGAGTGTGGAACATCGCGTCTTGTCGCGGGATCCCTCGGCAGATCTGGAGTATAAGCAGCCTGACTCGGGCCTCTCATCTCCGAATGCCACGCTAAACACGGCAGCCCGTTTCGATGTGGGCTCTCCCTCCAGTTCACTGTCTAACTACGACTCGCCCAACTCCAGCCAGTTCAGCACGGGGCAGAAGAGCAGCAGCTCGCAGCCATCACGAGTACCAGCAGGTGAGGAAGGCGTGCACACACACACACACACACACACACCACACACACACACACACACACACACACACACACACACACAAACACACTACAGTACCTAAAAGCCTGAAAAATCCTAAAAGTTAGAGATAGTTAAATATATGCTACTGGTTCAGGTTAACACAACTTCAAAACATTTGTTAGGTTTGTTTGTTGGAACTGCAAAATGCAAGCATGTGATGCCCTGCGTGATGTAATAAACTGTGTAATTATACACACTATTCTGTAATCTTCTAAAGACTTTCATAAATCTGGACCCTTGGCATTTATTTCCCTAAATTCCTTTGTGTTTTGAACAAAGCATTGCCCTTCCCAATAACCCATAACCTGCGGGCATGACATCCTTGGCTGCTTAATGCAGCGTGTGTGCGCTGTTGTTTTAACAATGGTGGGAACAGTAGTGCTCACTGAAATGGAAGAGATTATGTGCAAATGTTCCCATGGTGCTTTGAGGGCCACCTACCAAGCCAGCGGTGCCCTCCAGTGGAAAGACAAAGAGCTGCGTCTGTTCCTTAGATCCCTTTTTTCTGTGTAAGGCCAAGCAAACAATGTACAATTTGAGTTTTTAATCCTGATTTGGCTGTACCTATTTTTTGAAGTCACCTATTCACACACACTCACTCACACACACACACACGCACAGTAGTCCAAACGCAACTTAACATTCTCTGCAAAATAGACAAGCCGTACTGTCCCCGCCTACACAGCCACCTGAAGATCCGTGTGCCTCTTCTTCTTTTCCTTGTTACAGTTTCAGTGCACAGTATGGCACAAGTTGAAAAAGCTGCACACTTCTTTTTCAACATTTTTCCTCGATACTCAGGGCACCACCATATTTTTTCAATTGAATCTAAAGCATAATCTAAAGAAGGTGAACTTGGTCAGTCATTATTAGGGGATTGTATGAATGAATCGAGAAATGAATAGATTAATTGCATACCCTTTTTGTTAAAGGGGGCACTGAGTCAGCCATCACTGACATGCAGACCTACATGGACATGCTGAACCCTGACGTGACTGTTGGGGACCAGAACAAGAACGGGTCATCACAGCCTCCGCCTCCGCCCACTTTCCCCCCACCCCCTCCACCTGGCTCTTCCCAAATCCCTCCACCGCCACCCACGTACCCTGCACCAAATCTGCTCGAGGAGGAGTCAGCCGAGTTTCTGAAGGTGAAGAGCAACCTTCGTCACGTGGACAATTACACTGTGAAAAAAGAGGTATGCTATGCATTATTCTGTTACCTGAATGCTGCAGCCTTCATCTGACAAAGAAATACATAGTCAAAAACTTGAGCGTTACATAATCAGGTCTTAACTCAAAAATCTCAGCTTATTATTCAGTTATTCATAAAAAGCATATTATTCAGTATGAATCATTCAGTAACTACGTGTGTATGTTGTTCACAATGAAGTCAAATAGTTGCATTTGGAAAATGAGGAACCTGGAAAATGCAATTCAGTAGCAGTGCGCCATTAACCAGAATCCAAATCTCTTTAAATTTGACTTGGCAAATCAGCATGAGAACATTCAACGTACATGCAACAATCAATCTGATGCCAAACCTCAGATGGTGGTTTTAAGCAGAAGTTTCACCTAAATATTATTTGTTTATTGGGAAATTTATCAGCTCCAATATGTGAGTACCAGACAGAATGAAATTATTAATTTTGGTCGTAAGCATTTACTTTTTTAATATCTTGAATTTCTTTGGGTTTGTTGTTAAAATGATGTCTGTTGAAACTAATATTGTTTTAAAATACTTCTTAGCAATACCCATTGCTTAAGCTGCATTTGTGTAGTGTTCTACCATTAAAGTGAATTCATTTGGTTCTGTGGACCAAACAACGAGGACAAAATCTGACTGCTTCTATTTTGCCTCTTCAATGTTAACACAATTGTCTTAGTCCTCGTAGCTTTAGTAAATATGTAAGCAGCTTTTAGCAGGAGGAAAAGTGTAAGCAGCAGGAGAAGTGTAGAGTTCTGTCTTTAAAGCATCATTATGAATTAATTCATTATCCTGCAGAGCCGAGCGCTCTGAAACAAAACCCCATTCATTTCTCAAAGACCGTGCGAGCTTAATGCCATTGCTCTATAGTGAAAGAACATTACACACAGTGAAGCATGCCTTCTAGTGTCTGGCCTCTCTTATCTAAATGGAAAATGTACTAATCAGACGTCAACTCATTAGGGTTATAAACCTTCTGTACATACAATGCTATATGGAATGACAATGTTTTGAGGATAAGATAAGACGTTATACTTAACCTAATGGATAGCGGATAACGGAGTCTATAAGATAATATGGTAGGGAGTAATCCAGTAATCTCAAAGGGTTGAATGATGTGTTGTTTGAATTCGCTTATCAAACCCAGCTCAATTGAACCTCTGAGGATTGCTGCCTGCGTTACTGAAACCTTGCTTGCTAAATTTAAAGCAGCTTGTCAGTCCATTATACACAGTCTCATTATACACTACAAGTGCCTCATAGAGCATCACATCAAGCATGAACAAGCACTGTAACAAGAAGACAGTATTGTGTTGAGAAGCAAGTAGGGATCCTTTATGGGTAAAGGGTGCATTAGGTCATAAACCGCAATGGTCTGAGTGCATAAACTAAATGTTACACATATTTGTTCAATTCCTAGGTCAATTGTGCATTATAGCATGTGGACATTATTGCACATTATTTTTTCTCTGTTTTGATATTGGAGTTTTTGGAGTCCATAGTCAGATCAACAATGAACTCGCGTAGATTGAAACTTTGACTGTGCAAATACTGACTCAGCATTTATTTATTTATTTAAATAATTTTTCATTTCCAGTGTCTAACAATTTCCTATAGCCAAATATAGTCTTTTTCCCCAGTCAGCTGGCAGCAGGTGCATAATTTTGGATGCCCAACTGCATTGTTGAGTACTTATTTGTATTCAGGTAACACTTGCGCCAGGCCACAGATGCCCGACTGGCTAGTTCATTATATAATGACAGAAATGAAAGTTATTTCCTCCTAATACAAATATATTCCCTTGGGGAATCTTAGTTCCCAGGAAATGGCACAAAAGGGAAATCACTAAGTGAATCCCAGCTGTAGGACGTACCTCTGGCACATCGTCAAGTGGAAACTCCTATTTCTTAATTGACATGTGTAGGTGTAGGACAATTCCACGAAATAACAACAACGCACATTGCACAAAACAATGCCGAAAAAATCAGAAGACAAAGTACATGATGGTGTACTGTGGTGCTCGGAGACCATTAGAAAGTTTCAGACAGTCAGTGAAGCGAAGGGGCACAAGGCTCATCTCTCACTAATTAAGTGAGGGAGGTACAAAAGGAGGCACACATATAATGCAGCTTTTGTGTCCCTGTCCTAACGAAGGAGGCCCATTAGCAGAGCCATACTCCCACTGGTTCTAATGATGTGCTGAATGATGGACCTGACATTACTTCAAGTAATTAACTATGCTAGCACTCCCCCATAAATGAGCCCTTGGTTCATCTGAGGGAAATAACATAGGTATTTATAGCTGTATACTGTAGCATCGCTCGCTGCAGGATGTACACAACAATACATACATACTGCACTTAGCTGTGATAACAGGTTAATAGTGTTAATACTAAGTTCTGTGGTGGGAAAACCTTTCCAGTTGACTACTGTTTGGCTTCAAATAACATGAGCCATATTTATAACTCAACAGGGTTAAGTTTCCCAAAAGCATCGCAGCACAAAGAACTATCATTAAACGGTAGAGCGAGCATCGCATTGAACACTCTCTCTACCCGTTAAGATGATTCTAATTTGCTTAAGGGAAACTGGGTCCTGGTTGTTTAAGATTACTTTCCTCAGCGTTTCTTTAACTACTCAAATATCCTCATCCTTAACAATAAGCAGAGCAGAATTGAAGGATAGAGCTGAAGTTGAGAGTCCTTAGGGCAACAACAGATTTTCCACCTAATAAAAAACATTAAATTCCAGCCATACCAGTGCCAAAGACATGTTAGGACCCCTGTAGTGTCAAACTCCTGAGAACGTCACCCCATTTAGCTACATTGTCTAATCAGGCACAACCAAGGGTGGGCTTTTGTTTGATTGACAGGTACACTGTCTATTTAGATACTTTATAAATGTCAATTTGTTGTCTTATCTCCTACAGTATCTTAATAAATAAATGCTACAAACATGTATGTGCAAAAACAGTTCCTGCTTAAATTGCATTTTCACTTTATTAATGAGAGTAACCCACCTTCTTTTCACTTCGCGTGACATGAATACGAATACGAATACACACACACACACACACACACACACACACACGCACACCTGAATGCTGGTCCTTTTCAACCGCATTAAATATTAATCACTGCTCTGCCCTCAGGGGGCATTTACAGAAACATGCTCACGCGCACACGCACCCCCCCCCCCCAACACACATACACACACATATATATTCTTCCTTCCTATCAAACGGAAAACCTAATTTCAGGAAACACTGAGTCGCATGCTGAACACTGAATCACAAGTACCAGCATTTTTTACATTGATTTTTATTTATTTATATATTTTTAATTGATTTGATTTATGATTTTTAGTGAAACGGGAAACTAAATTACAAAACTTGTTGTGCATTGAGAGAAATCCTAAAAGGCAAAATACTTAATCCAAAGCAGGGTTTCTCAATTCTGATGAGCTGGATCAGGTGTGTTGGGAGTCTATTAAACCTTGAAGATGTGCAGGGCAGTGAAATGATCTAAACTATTCATTAAGAATTGTCTTATTTCTATCGTTGTGCCTGTTTTGTAGAGTTGTCACAGATTACCACTTCGAGCGAGCAAACAGATGTACAGACTGTACTCCTCACATAAAGATGTGTTTTACTGTTGCTTTAGTTGACTGAATGTTTCCGATAAGCTGTGCGCTCACGCTTTTTAACGACAGCAGCATCGTGCTCACTTTGTGTCGTGATAAACAACCCAGCAGTAAACAGCTTGACTTTCACATTTGGAGGCATTTTACTACACCAAATATGAATGTGAATTTGGATGGCTGGTTTGAATTGATTGGTGAGAATTTCTCTAGCGCTGTGCTGTTGTGGTTTGTCATCAGAAAACAGCGAGACATATTCGGTCAAAATATGCGGCACCATTAAATATTCACATTTTTGTAACTTTTAGTCGAATATATTTGGTAGCCGAAAGTCTGATGGACTTCAGACTCACAAACGTCACAGCCAACATAGTTTACAAACTTTATTTGTCTTTCAGTCACTCACTTACTCACTCGTGTACACACTCTCTCATATGCACACACACACACACACACACACTAAAAAGTAATTGTTTGCAATAGTAAAGAAGAAAAAGCAGAGCAACAATAAGCATGCTCGATGAAAAACTAT
>JAOUQW010000033.1:5449173-5462821 GCA_028565825.1 Olivaichthys viedmensis
TTGCGCTGCTGCCACACGATTGGCTGATTAGATAATTGCATGAATGAGAAGGTGTACATGTTCCTAATAAAGTGTTCCGAGAGTGTATATTAAGGGCAGTACCTAAAAATGTAAAAGAGGAATAGTCAATAAATGATTAGGTTGTATGCCTTTTAATTACAATCATATATAAACTATTAAGTAAGTCTGGGAAATAGTTTTTGTCATTCAATTCAAGAGTATCAAGAAAATTTGTATACAATTAAAAACATTATATTCAGTTGTAAATCTAATCCCAGTGATATTTAAATTTACAGGAAGAAAGTCCAGCGTCGCCACTTCAATCCGAATCCCAGTCTGAACCCCAACCTGAGCCCCAATCCCAGCCACAGGATCAGTCCAATGCAGTCCAATCGACAAAGCCCACATCCCTTCCCACTTCTCCATCCACATCCACAAATACGGCGGCTCGTGGTGGTTCTACCCGGAACCTGAGCACATCACAGAGCTTCGATCAGCTGCCTGTTGTGGTCAATGGCAACAGTGCCTCGGCCCATACACGCAAATCCAGCATGGTGGATATAGAGGCCCTGGTGCCCACCCATGACGAACAGGGCAGAGCCATTCCAGAGTGGAAGAGGCAAGTGATGGTGAGGAAACTGCAAGTGAAGATGCAGGAGGAAGAGGAGAACAAGAAAAAGGTAAGCAAATGGGTGAAGCATTTTTTGGTTTTTGAAAGATAAGTTCTTGGAAGATAAGCTGAGAAATTGTCTTTGATATTATCAGCAGTGGTGCATAACCCTTGGGTTTAAATAGCTCTCAGTTGGTAGTTAAGGTAGATTTGCAGCTATTTTTTACTTGAGTATGTGTACTTAAGTGAAGTCATTTTCTCAGCTTAACCACAAATGTCATCCTGTGATTCCGTCCGTGTACTGCATTAAGCTAATTTATTTAAAAGGAGTCTTTACATTTAATGAGTCTACCTTCAATAGCTGCATGGACGATTGTGTAGATATGAGATTTTGCATGCTGTGGTGTGTTATTGTGCATATACTATAAAATCATGTTTCACCAAACGATCTCTTGTCTGCTACGACATCCTTTTAAAACCATAATGTTTTGCTTTCTCATGTATGATTAAGGTTCAAATATCTAAAAGTAATTTTTTTCTGGTGTTTTAAAGCAAACAAAAAACATCTGATCTGAAAGTTCAGTACAGAATAATAGGTTAAATAATAGACAATAATTCTGTAGTTGTCAGTAGTGAAATTTTTTTTTCTTCAATTAATTTAAGGTACCATATAAGGCGAAGCTACTGTTATATATAGTGATTATATTAATGTTTATGTAAACCTCGGTTGTAAGATTGATCAATGGTTAGGCTTCAGGAGAGTTAAGTAAAAGAACCTTAATTGAAACTACAGTTTCAGACAATATATCCATATGCTGTGCTAGTGCGTGGCAAATGTTCTCTATTGGAACATTTCTTTAACCGAGTCATTGATTTCTTGTAACAAGAGCATGCTGTTGTCATACATTTGCTTGGTAAAGCCTAAAATGCATATATTCGACTGTGTGATGTTGACTTGGTCTAGGATGTGAAGGACAGACCATCCCAGCTCTTTGTAAATATTAAGCAAACACACCTGCCACTGTCTGGTGGGTTGTCAGGCTGGGTTGAATTTCTGGCATGTCTGCCTAATCCCTGACTTGTTCACTGGTTAGGATTTAACTATTACTAGTGCAGTACAAACTAAAATAAATATTTTTTCTGTGTTTTGCATGTGTTTGTGTGTTGTTTGGCTGGACAATGACTTGTCCTACAGTGTGATGCAGTGTGCATTTTGGAACTGCAGTGACCATCCCAAGGCAATTTTAGATAATATCAAAATTGGTTTGATATTACGGAAGTAGTAGTAAAATGTAGATATTGGTGATGGTGCATGACAGCTCTAACTATTTTACATGGGAATTCAGTGGTGTGATGCAAGGCCCCCTCACACTGCAAATGATGTCTAATTCTTGGAATGCAGTTATGTCTTTGTACTTTCCTTCCTATTTTCTAAAATTCATGTCTTATGTTTTCAACAACTGTCTAGGCCAGTGATTGCCAATCAAGTCCAAGCACCTGTAATTCCACATATTGTAACAATTTCATTTAAGGTCACTTGACCATTACACTTGTATATTTATCAAGTGAACTGCTAGTGGAATATAGTAATTATGTGGAATGATTAGTTAAAGGCTTGGTTCATAATCCAGACTACAAATTCAGAGTAGGTACACCAGGACGAGTGCTCCTGTTAAATAGGAATTTGAAATAAATGTAGCCTAGAGAACAAGCTATAACTTAAATTGGTAGCTTTTCGCCAAAGTTTTCTAAAATAAACATGCTGTATTGAGGTTCTCAGCAACTGCAAGTTGCTAAAGGTCACACCGCATCAGCTCATCTCAACCATAGTAAAGCAGCTACCATTGCACCACTAAATCCATGTAAGGTTTGAATCGTTTGGTGTGAAGAAGCATTGAAAAGCATGTCTGAGAAGCCTTGGAACTACAGACTGAAGGACAACCCATCCCTCTGTTTTTGTCCCTCTCTGTCTCCTCCTTTGACCCTGCTTTAGTTTTCTACCAGTGGATATTACCAGGCCCAAGACTGGCATTACTCTCATGCGCACAATGCTATACTGGGTCCGTTTGGTGAACTGATGACTGAGGATGACCTCATTCGCATTGAGAGACAGATTGAGAACTTGCAAGTCATGCACAAAGTGACAGAGGTAGAAAAAGAGTTGGAGCAGCTTGAAAAAGAGCTACAGCAACTTCTCCCTGTGTCTGCTGCCCTGACCCAAGATCACTTCTCAGTCAACCCCAAACAGGTTCATGGGCAAGCAGAGGATCTTCCTGCTTGGTGTAGCAAAATCTCCACACTACTCAAAAGCATGGCTATTCTCCTTGCTACATTAGGTGGCAAGGAAATTGATATTTTGGAAATGATTAATCAAGGATATACATATGAGGGTCTAAGAGGTGGAAAGGCACAGACAAATTCCGTTACCTCAGGCAATATTGGGCGATCACAGTCTTTCTCAACCCGAGAGGATGTGGAGAAGGAACTCAAGCAGTGTGGTGTGTCAGTGAAAAATCTGAAAGCCAATTATGAGATGATTCAGAGCCAGTCCAAGTATGAAGAGGACAAGATGAACCGAGTATACAAACGAAAGAGGTCCTTGCCGGTGGTGAGTGAGTGCAGTTATTCCTCTGAGCCTATCCTGGAAGATGAGCTACTCTTCGCACCTTGCAAGATCCACTCTCACGTCATTAATGGTTTACCATCGGAGAAAGATCCAAGCTTGCCGTTAGTAGACGAGCCAGTTATAACACCGTCATATGCACCTTTGACATACACTGAACCTAACAGTGTCCTCCAGTCTAACATGGATAACCTTGCACATCCTCTATCCACTGACCCTGCACTAAATGAAAACCATCTCACCCGCAGCCTAGAGGTGCAGACAGACCTGAGCTATGTTCAGGAGTCTATTGAGATGCGAAAGGAGAGGATTGTGTTCTTGTTTCTGGAGCACTGGAGAAAGTACACCATGACGGAGTCCTACAGACCCAAGTACACAGGCAGAAGAAGAAGTCAGGGTGTTGGAATGGATGACCATCACTCCCAGCATAACGATAACCAGGATGGGATTGAATTGGATGGGAGTGAGGATGACCAGCTCCTGCTCTTTATGAAACAGAGGCAGGTGGTAGGGAACCTGCTTGGCCACTGGAGGACCATTATGAGCCAGGTACCCACACGTCAGATCCGTCGGCTCAGTCGTGCTCAAATGATCTACTGGCCCGAGCACTTTCTCCCTCACATAAACGGGGCTCCAGTCCATTATGATAACCTGACACTTGATCTTTTTATGCTTGGCTACTTCCAGTTGCTTGAGATGAACATGTCTCGCAGTGAGCGGAAGTTCCGACACTTGCTATGCTATGAGATGTTTGATCGAATTGGCAGCCATCCTTGGGAAGTGATCCGTGAGTTCCACCGTGAGGTGATGGAAAACATTGAAAGAGGGCATCGTGATTGGTCAGATGGCTTTGAGGACATCAAGCTGAAATACTTTTTTGACAGTTCAGAGGGGGGAGGGCTGATGAAGGAAGCTCAGATTGACTCACCAAAAATGAATCAGGAGGTCAACAACCCAGGCCAAGAGACTCCATCTCATCAACATGTACCTGAGACAACTCCAGCAATGCCTTACTCACCAGAGCAAGAGTCTTCTGAAAAGACTGAGCAAAATTTAACACAAGTCCCTGCACCTGGAAAAGTACAAGCTTCTCCGCAGAGCTTAATCAAGGCAACACAGGAGCCTGTACAGGACACAGCCAATAATATTCCAGAGACTGCAGTGAACTCTACAGAGCAGATTAATGAGTCTGCCATACTAGACAGTGCTGAGGTTCAGGTACTGAATCAGGATGCAGCTATAAAGAATGCAGCACAGCCACAGGATGTAGCAAAGGCAACCACACAAGTGACAGTCGAAAGACCTCTGTCCGAACCCTCCAACGGTCATGCTGAAGAGCAAATTCCAGCAAAACATAACGAAGAGCCAAATGAGGACTCCATAAAGCTTATTTACGATCTTAAAGAGTTCAGCAACGAGGATATAATCAGATACATTGAGCGAAGCTTTGCCTTCTGGAAGGAGAAGGAAGCAGAGTTGTTTGATATCTGAATGATGATGATGATGATGATGATTATTTGATCAAAAGGAGTAATGTAAAGAAAAATAAAGTCCTCATATAAGGCATGTTAGGTCTGTCCAGACAAGAGGGAGATTTGGTTAGAGAGAAACAGCATCTCGCTAAAATAATCTGAGATCCTCTCATTGTCTGAAAAATGATGGAATGCAGATTACTGCCGCAAACTGCAATTCCAGCGTCCAAGTAAACATAATGTAGGCCTATTTAATGTGGAGGTCAGAGTTTTGTTTTTTTATTGACTGTCATTTTAATCTGATGCTGGTAAATTATACCCTTCATATTTAATGTTTGAAAGATAAAATCCATGGAAAGTGTTATATAAAATGCGAAATGTTGAGGAAATATAAGGGGCAAGAGTAGAAGGTCCTGACAAAGACTTGTGTGGAAATTATGGAATATATGGATTTAGCTCGAGGCCAAATTGTACTCTTGGACCATGAGATCAACGGTTAATCAAAGAATGATGTCAGGTCGTGATTGAACTTATTTTCAGTTAATTGTATTGCAAGATAATACAATTATAATAATGACTACCATGGTGTAGTGCAAGGCAATTCAATTTCACTAACAAGTGGGCCAAGTAAGAAAATCATGTCGGGTATGTGGGGGACATTATTGTCTATTAACCAATAGTGGTGCATAATTCAAATAAAAAATAATTATTTTAATTTTTTAACCATTTCCAGCATTTACTGTAGACATAACGTTACTACTAATTAGGCCATTGAAGAGAGGAAACGGGCAGATTCAGGGCTCTGGGTTGCTGGTAGAATAGGCCTGATGTAGTGGCTTAAAAAGATTTGGTGTAATGTTACAGTTAACCGTGGTAATTTGCATCCATAAAAGTATATTGAGTTGGGCTGTTCCTAATTTTGAAATGGTAGTTATTACCTATACTTATAAGTCTTAAGGTATTTCATCTATGAATATAAACTAGTTGATTAGTTTAAATGGGATTTTTCTTTTCTTTTCTTGGTGTCACACTTGGGCTGGCTGGGAGGATGCTAGTGCGGGAGACAATCTGCACTCGGAGACACGAGATGGATAGTACCAACGGGTTAGGCAATCTCAGGCGGGGGACAGGCATTAGGTCGAGCGATCTGCGAACAGGGTATCAGAGGCGTAGACAGGTTCGGGAGTCGGTAAATCCGGTCGGGGTTCAAACACGGGTAGGCAGTCAGATAAACGCTTGGTAAGTCCTTTTCCATGGGAGCAATGCTTCGCACTGAGGTGAGTGTTGAGGAAGCTTATGTAGAGGGAGTGTAAGGGTGTGCAGGTGAGCGTGATTACGGTGATGTGCTTGTGACAGGTGACGGTGATCAGAAGCCGGGAGAAGTGGCACGCAGAAGTGCGCGTGTTCTCCTGCCACGTGCCGTTTGCTGCCACGGGGGATTCTGGGGATTGTGGTTCCCGGTCACTGGTGTGGCTGTGACACGCACTGCCCTTGTTTTATGCGTCGTGTCTATTTTTCTTCACACACACGCATCAGTGAGGCGTAAACTCCATTGAGATCACAAAATCACACTTTCTATACGCTGTGAATTTGATTTAAAATCATCATCTGCAAAGATGTCAACCTGTAGATGCATAGCAAAGTGTTTGTACGGTATGATACTCATTTTACACTAAACACAAATCTGCTGGTTGTTCACTGTCCCACTGTCTTGTGTCACGCTTTTAGGTGAAGTGTTTTGTAATTACACTGGCCCAATCCTTCCGTATTGATATTAACACTGTATAAAATGGATTCTTGTTCTCTTGTGCTCACTGGAATATTAACAAACAGTTAATATTTCTCTCAAAACAAAAAGCATAATCGCCAGAGGTGTAAATTCACCTACTCATAACTGATAATCGAATGCTGAAGTTGCCAAAACAGATTAAAATCGAGGTCAGCTGTTGCTCTTTCTTCTGCTAGTGGTGCTACAGAAACGCAGCTTTTATGCGGCCGGTGTGGATTCAGGGTTAGTCTTCACCATCGCAGACTAGTACCTGCCGTGTGATAGAGGAGCCCCTACAGTGGGTGGGAATTGCCAAAGTAGTGCACTCAGACTGTCAGACCTGACTGTGTGTGTGTGTGTGTGTGTGTGTGTGTGTATTTGTGTGTGTTTAGACATGCTGTGTGTGGAATCTGTAGTTTCAGAGTCGGTTCAGTTCTGCTGGGTTCCTCAGGATGTTCCTGTGTGGGACATCAATAACTGCGTCCTTCAGGATGGTCAGATAATGATCTCCCGAGAGGAGGAGGTACACCACACACACACACACACACATGTTGAATTCCAACTGTAGCGTCCAAGTAGAGTCCTAACACACACTCACTATAATCACACACTCGCTATAATCACACATTCATTATAATCATAATCACACACTCATTATCATTATAATCACACACTCATTATAATCACACACTCATTATAATCACCCACTCGCTATAATCATACACTCGCTATAATCACACTCTCACTATAATCACACACTCACCATAATCACACACCACACACTCACTATAATCACACACTCACTATAATCACACACTCATTATAATCACTTTTCCTCCTCAGCCTCTGTTGCGGATGAGGAATCGAGCGAGCAGCTGTCTGTCCTCCGTCAGTCTGCAGAACTTAAGCGAAGGTCACACCAACCTCGGTCAGTCAGTCTATCTTTACTAATTACACACATTTACTTTTCTTTCAGGTTATTTATTTAAATTGTTTGAAGGAGTGTTTTTTGAGAGGCTCACTCAGTTTAGCTAACATTAACCTGTGCTGTAGCTAAAATACCTCACTCAGCTACAGCTACATGATAATTTACATAAACATTATTTTATTGGACGTTACTAAAGTGATGATATATGATGTTTAAAATCATTATTGAGTGCATGTGTTTTAGGAGCGATCCACTCAGATAATATTAAGATTAAATGTAAGATAAAATGTAGGCTACTCACTACTGTAGGCAAGGTAAAAGACATGAAATATTGGTTTTCTTCTGTTAACATTACTGATAGGCATGAATATCAATTTATGAAAATAATGTCCTAATCTAGAATGTGTGTGTATTTGGGCCTAAAATGTGGGAGGCCGAATAACCCGTGTCCCCCGTTCCAGCACTAGTGCGGTAAACACACTGAGGATGAGCGCAGGTTTAAGGAGGCCGGAGACAGCTGGGTGTACACACTAACACGTGATGTTACCCTTCATACTAAAGCTTCGAAGCAGCTGCTGCAGCATTGCATCAATACCTGATTTGTTTTGCCAGAAGCGTAAATCCAAGCGTGAGCTCACACGCGCAGCCCTCATAAATCTGTGAGATAAGAAGTGAAAGACTGGTGCCAGGTTAAACAGGAAAAAGGCGTGTGTTAGTCAGCATTTTAGGACATTTTAGTAGATTTTTGATGGTTTTAGGGTGCAGATTAGAGGCTGGAAACAAGGAAAACAGGACTAGGTACTGTAAATGAGAAAACCAGGGACTGGAAAGAAGGAAACTAGGGACTGGAAACAAGAAAATCAGGGACTGGAAACAAAGAAACTAGGGACTGGAAACAAGGAAACCAGAGACTAGGCACTTGAAACAAGGAAACCAGGGACTAGATACAAGAAAACTAGGACCTAGTCACTGGAAACAAGAAAAACAGGGACAGGAAATTAGGGAGTGGAAACAAGGAAACTAGGGACTAATCACTGGAAACAAGAAAAACAGGCACTTGAAACAAGGAAACCAGGGACTGGATACAAGGAAACTAGGGACTAGTCACTGGAAACAAGAAAACCAGGGACTGGAAACTAGGGACTGGAAACAAGGAAACTAGGGACTAGTCACAGGAAACAAGAAAACCAGGGACTGGAAACAAGGAAACTAGGGACTAGGCACTTAAAACAAGAAACTAGGCACATGAAACAAAAAACTAGGGACTGGAAACAAGGAAACCAGGGACTAGGGACTTGAAACAAGAAAACTAGGAACTAGGCACTTGAAACAAGGACACTAGGCCCTTGAAACAACAAAACTATGGACTAGGCACTTGAAACAAGGAAATGAGGCATTTGAAACAAGAAAACTAGGGACTAGGCACTTGAAACAAGGAAACTAGGGACTAGGTACTGAAAACAAGGAGACTAGGCACTTGAAACAAGAAAACTAGAGACTAGGCACTTGAAACAAGGAAACTAGGCCCTTGAAACAACAAAACTAGGGACTAGGCACTTGAAACAAGGAAACTAGGGACTATGTACTGAAAACAAGGAGACTAGGCACTTGAAACAAGGAAACTAGGGACTATGTAATGAAAACAAGGAGACTAGGCACTTGAAACAAGAAAACTAGGGACTAGGCACTTGAAAGAAGGAAATGAGGCACTTGAAATGAGAAAACTAGGGACTAGGCACTTGAAACAAGAAAACTTAGGACTAGGTACTGAAAACAGTGAGACTAGGCACTTGAAACAAGAAATCTAGGGACTAGACACTTGAAACAAAAAAACTAGGCACTTGAAACAAGAAAACTAGGGTTTAAGAACTTGAAACAAGGAAAATAGGCAATTGAAACAAGGAAACTAGGGACTAGGCATTTGAAATAAGAAAACTAGGCACTTGAAACAAGAAAACTAGGGTTTAAGAACTTGAAACAAGGAAACTAGGCACTTGAAACAAGGAAACTAGGGACTAGGCACTTGAAACAAGAAAACTAGGCACTTGAAACAAGAAAACTAGGGACTAGGCACTTGAAACAAGAAAACTAGGCACTTGAAATAAGACAACTAGGGTTTAGGCAATTAAAACAAGAAAACTAGGCACTTGAAACAAGAAAACTAGGCACTTGAAATAAGACAACTAGGGTTTAGGCATTTAAAACAAGGAAACTAGGTCACACTGTAGCAATCCTGTAAATAAAAATATGTGGTACATTAACAGACTCGTACAACTAAGCAACAAAGCAAACACAATTTAAAGCATCCAACATTTTTTATTAGTGTAAAAACACAGGAATATTTTTTTTTTTAAACATTGTTTTTTTTCAGTGTTTGAGAAAAAGGCTTTCGATTCTATTTTACTTTAACATATTTCTATGTTGTTCGCTTTGGTTATATTTAAGTCAGAGTACAGCCAAGTTGCCTAAATGTCTTTTACAGTATGTCTTGTATTTTTTCGGCTCTATGGGTCCCTGATAAACAGAAGTCTCATACATTATTAACAGCTCTTAAAGATTGTAGCCTGTGATGGCGTTGGCAAATTTCCGTGAGAATTTACGGCGTGCAGACAGGGGGAATGGCCGGCGCGCACCCTTCCCTCTGTGATTCATGGTAGGAGTGATGTAGTCTTTGGCGTCCTGCGGAATGGTCGTGTTAATCAGCGCGCTCGCTGTTTTTAACTTCCTGCTTTGTCGTGGCATGGTGCCAGCGCGAAGATGAACATGCCCCTGCTGAGCCTTTTTATTTAGCTCTAAATAGATCTCTGGCTCTTCCCGCTGACTGTATTTTCCAGCAGGGATGCCAGTCTCTCTCGCCTTCCACCAGATCTAGCGTACATTTCCAGGCACCAGGACCAGAATCAGCCAAAGACAACAGATTTGTGTCCAGTTCATTACACACGCTCTCACTCTGTTTATTCTTAGCCATTTTTATTCTGCCTGAAAAAGCCATTGGATCATAGCGCTGTGTGTTTGGGCCAGGTTAGAGCCAATGGACGGAAGGCCATTGCTGACACAGCTGCGTTCTGTTTACATTCTGGTTTACTTCTAGTTTCCTGCCTTCTGTTTTCTCCTTCCCGGTTCTCCACAGTCTATATGAATGAGGAATTATTGAGTGCGTGTAGCTTCATCTTATCACAGAGCAAAGCACCATCTTTTCCGACGCTCCTTTGTCAATACAATGCTAATAGCACGATGCCTCATAGTTTGATCTTCTTCCTCTGTGTTGAGTGGAAATTTAATGACATTGCTAAAATAAAAGTCTTCATGCGACGGCTGTAGTCATCAGGAAACAGTTTCTATTAAAGAGGAACATGTAGGACCTACTCGAGAAAAAAATAATTCTCTCCTGATTTCACTCTATTCTAGTGTTATTCTCTTCCATGCATTTGTAACACGACACAAAGGTAGCTAGCTATTTTATGTGAGCTTACGTTAGCTGACGTTAAGTAACAAAGCCAAGGATGACTGCTTGCTAAAAACAACAATCCTGCCCTCCTAGCAGTTCCATATTCAACTCCCTCGACACCGTTACAGACTACACGCCATGTGACAGTCATTCTTCTTTAATGCAACTATTGTGATGCTATAGCTTGCTATGGAGACGATAAACACTTTTTCTCTATGGCGTTGACCGTCGCTACATCCTTACAGTTTTGACTGAAACGGATTGTTGAAACGTGTAAATGCCATGATTGAAGACATTAGAACCACGACCTGGAACAGCTGAGATTAGTCAGGATGCTTACAGCATGTAATAAAACATTTAGGGATTGGTTAGGGCTCATTTATATTACCGTCTCCTGCCGTAACCACATCTCAAACACCAATAC
Organism: Olivaichthys viedmensis; assembly: GCA_028565825.1. Classification (NCBI taxonomy): domain Eukaryota; kingdom Metazoa; phylum Chordata; class Actinopteri; order Siluriformes; family Diplomystidae; genus Olivaichthys; species Olivaichthys viedmensis. The sequence goes on from JAOUQW010000033.1 coordinate 5,460,447, forward strand.
GGCCATAACAACTCACAAATGATAAATCGTGCAGCCCAAATTCAGGCCCCTTTGCTTGTCTTGTATGCTTGCAAAGTCTTACATGTTATATTCTGCAATTTTAAATTTTTTTCCGTTGTTTTCACGTCGGCAAGTCTCTCGTTTCCCTATTTGTTTTGTTTTGTAGTTTGCAGTGTTTTCAGTATTGTTCGGTTTTAATCATTTTGATGAAAATGGCTGCTAGTGTTTTGACCCCAGCTATCAATGTCAGAACTCGATTCGTGGAAAAGGCTAAATAAAGAAACTCTGAAATGATGTCCTGACCCTGGCTCTCGTGCATTACAACGGCTGAAACCCGTAATCCCATTTTAATAGATTTCCAGGCAGCTTATGGACAAGTAATACTTCAAATCCATTGTCAGTTATTACACAATGACAAGCCAATGGCAGTGTTTTCTTTCATTCTCAATTCATTAATATCAGAATCCATTTAATTACTGCAAATCAGGTGGGAGCCTACAAGAAGATTAAGATTTCATTGTTAGCAGGAACAAATATGATTCTCTAATATGAGCCTAATACGAGGACGCCGAGTCATTATCTCCGGCTCTTCATTATAATTTGCACACACAGTAAGAATTTGTGTTAATACTGAGGATAAGGTTAATAATTTAGTCATCGAATTGACGCATTGATACAAATTGAGAAGGAGTTACACATGCTGAGCAGATGATCACAGATGTTTTATTCTTGAGCATCTGTTCACAAGCGGACAAATACGTTTCCAAGTGACAAATGGTACGGGGTAAAGACAATAGAAACATCAGCATATCACTGATTAAAGAATATAGTCTAAACTCTCTACAGACAGATCCACATGCATACAGGCTTTAGGTGGATTTAAAAAATAATCTCATACATTAGATTTAGGCCGACAAAAAACACTTACATTTACAATGTCATGGGATATAGCTGCTAAATCTTTATAACAATCAGGAACAGGCAAAAATGCATCAAACTGCATTTTGATACCTAATACAAAATACCAGAAATGTAACCACAAAATAAACCACAAATTACTGAAAAAAAAAAAAAAACTACTGAAATGTATCAAAATAAAATACAGTATTTTTTATTTTAAAATGAAAAGATATTTGTTTTATAAGGGGGGCATGACATCAGTAGTGCCACTTTAGTTGATAAAGGTAATGATTTTTTCTCTCTCTCTTTTCCCCTCTATTTTCTTTTTCGTTTTAGCAATGGACCAAGTTTACCTACTGCTTAGTGTTTGATGCCAATACTGCATTACCATATTTGAATAATTTTATTTTGTAAGACATATTCATTTATCTGATTATAATTCTACATCCTTATGTTATTACATTTAAAAGATAGTTGCCGCAACAGTACGTATCCTTCAGAAACCACACTGGTGGTCTAAATCGTGACGGTCATTCAAACCACACATGTTAACCTGCAGTTAAATGTTTTTACATGTTATCATGCTGTAAATGTGATCTGTAATATAGACCACAAAAGCATTTTGATACAAATTACAGACTGATTTTTTTTACCATTAAATACCATCAGCGCAAATCTCACCCTTAACCATTCACAGCATTACATTTGCGATCTGTTGCCTCAAATGACGGCCCACTTGATGACCAAAAGGCAGTCTGGAGTCTGTGTTTATCCCAGCCTCACTCTTTTGATCAGGACATAGAGGAAAGCTTACCCCCATGTTGGCCCCCATTCCCCTCACGTAACCAATAACACGGTGGCATCGGCTGAAGTCAGGAGGTCGACAAAGGCTGCAGAATTTTAATGCTGAGTACGCCTGCTGGACTACAGCCCAATAAGTGCTTACAGTTTTATTAGCGGACAGACTGGAGAACACAAGGGCTGTGTCCTTTCCTCAGCCAACTTCTCAGATGCATCGGTATCAGATCCTCGTTCTAAGACTCACAAAGCCCTGCAGAGATTTTGATGCCTGTGTTTCAGTGACCTCCTGGCTGTGTTTTAAAATGAGTGGGTGCTGAAGTGACTGAGATAAGTCAGTAATCTATAGAGGCCTAACTTAGTTAGAAAGCAGGTGGCAGGTTAAAGGGGCACGGTAGTGAGCTGAAAACTCTTACAAGCACAAAAAGTTTGAATTTAAAGTCACTTTTCACCAATTCTACGGCATTATGTCCTGCCTCAATGACTACCGGCCCGTAGCACTCACACCAATCATAATGAAGTGCTTCGAGCAGCTAGTCATGAAACACATAAAGAGTAGTCTTCCCACCACACTGGACCCATTTCAGTTTGCATACCGCCCCACCTGTCACTGACCCACCTGGACAAAAAGGACAATTATGTGAGACTGCTGTTCATAGACTTCAGTTCAGCATTCA
>JAOUQW010000033.1:5473120-5484857 GCA_028565825.1 Olivaichthys viedmensis
TATTGTCCCTGTGTAGAAGGTGGTGAGGATGGAAGGGGGGAGGTTCACTCTCTTCATCCTCCGCAGGAAGTGAAGACAATATAATAGAAATATAATATATAATAGAAATTCTCACAAGTTTTGTCAACAGATATATGGGATGGTTTTCATCAAGAAGGATACAGGCAATTCTGTCTTCAAAGTTATCCATACTAAGGAGCTGCACTTCTGAATGAGGAGTGCACAGGGTTATCTTGAAGTGACCACAATAACAATATCGTCCCTGCACAGTAGATGTTGTGATATATTGTATAACCGATTATTAGTACTTGCTTAGTTTTAAGATCGAGCATTATAATCGAAAGTACATTGTACACTTTGCTATACAGAAACCCGAAAGCAAAGCATTTGTTCCCCACCAGTTACATACGCATCTGCAATTGAACATCTTAAAACGCATCAAAAATATTGTTTTGTAAATGTGAGAGCTTTGTTTAACTCTAGGTCATTATCATACATGTCGGTTTAATCCCAACAGTTTTTAAGTTCAGTTTTAAGTTTACCAGACTTTGATGTGGTTTAGTTGCTTTGTTAAGTGAATTTTAAATCGATTGAATAGATATCTGAAAACATATCCATTTAATAGAGCTTAAAATTCTTCAGGATTCTCCAGCTGTCTTGAGCTGAGTTTCTGCTCTACTTTTATACTGTCCTTTATCTTCATCTTTTGTGAAACTAATTTAGATTATTTTTAACAAGGCAAATGAGGTAAAAACAACTTTCGGAAAACAACAGCTCTTGAACAGGTTTGATTGAGCTGTGCATTATAATGCTAGCTAACCACCAACAATCCTACCCCACCCGTCTCTGTTACAACATGCAGGTGACAACAATGGTCCGCTGACAGCCCCGAGCCAATGAGCCCCATGTGACAAAAACTCTTTGGCACATCCATTCCAAATTGAAACCTTCGAGCAAGCCCACCATGTCTCACCGACAATCCCAGACATCCATGGGGGACCAGTCTCCTCTCCTACTGGACAACATGCTCTCCTCCCAGCTACACCTAGACTGCCAGGCTGATCGTTCATCCTCAAGTGCACACCCTGCTGTTCCTGAGCAGCCTCCACAGACTCCCATAATCCTCAGCACCCAGAGCGAAGCGGCTCGGAAGATCGGAACCCAGCAGCTCATCCCCAAGAATCTGGCTGTCACCAGCCGACCAAAGAACCGCCACCACACCACAGTGGTCACGCTGCCCATAGTCCGTGAGGCCCAGAAGAACACCCAGCGTTTCTCTCACGCGCCTGACCTCTCCTGGGAGGACTATGACAGTGATGAAGGTGGCTTCTCCATGCGCAGGAACCGCAGGAACAAGTCGTACCGAGCTGCCGTCACTACCCTTGACACCGATTTGACCTGGAAAGGGGACCTGTTCCAGCCAGTTAGTGATGAAAAGGAGAAAACACCCAACCCGAAGCCAGCTCCCAGCCCAGGACGCAAGGTGAGCCGGAACTCTGAAATCTTTAGTTTTCTCATAATGCTATTGAACACGTATATGTGATGGCCGTGAGCTATTTTGCACAGCTGATCACACTTAATGGTGTAAAAGCCTAGAGAGTGCTTTTAACTCTCATGATTTGTTCACTACTTGACTTGCAATATATATGCAATAGATGTCCCATTGATCATCTCTTTGGATTTTATGAAAACGTTTTAAAATATCCAAATAACCATCTTGTATTCATTTTAGTTATGAGCAATATAAACACTATTATAAAAATAGGCACACAAAACCTTTACATATGCTTCCTCTTGATGGCAGGTGTGTGTATATACAGGCAAATAGGCGTTAGGAGTGACAGAGATTAAAATCAACTTTTTGTTTCATTTTTACAAAGATCTACCTTGTTACTCTCAGTATGATATCTTTACATATTTGATAGATTTTTCAGACAGGAGCGGAGCTTTCACTCCATTGTTCATTTTCTCGTAGCGTGAAACTCAGTTTAATCACTGATACTAATGTTGTCTAGTTTCAGCTCCTGATGGTGATTTTTAATTCAGGTATATAGGTAAAACCTCACTCTTAAATTTATACTCCTGTGTGTGTGTCATGATGTGTGGTGCTGAAAAAATTTCTTTAATGGTAGCATTGTGTTTCAGAATACAAAGGTATCTTTTATAATTTATCCAAGAATAAAAGCTGTTTCTTGTGAGGGTCAACATGCGTGAGCAATGTGTGTGGAGAGAGTACGATGGGCTTGCGAGAAGATGTAGGCTGACCCGATGACGGCTGTAAAGCATTTAGTGATGGGACTTCCTTGTGTTTCTGTTACAATAAATGTGATTCATTTGAAATCAAATCATGTCAGATTGATTCCAATCAACCCGTGAAATAGAGCTGGTGATTCACAGAGCAGTGATTCAGAGTAGTCATTTGGAAAACACATGGGATTAATCAGTGTGCTCGCAGCATGTTGTAGAACGTTTGTGATCTGGCTTAGCGCTCTGTTGGTGATTGGCTGTGTTAGACCAAGGAATGCTTGATTTTGATGCACCAGCTGAACTCCTGAATGAAATGTATCATGTTTGGTATGTAACATACAATATGTTGTTATTGTACATGCCTAGTCTAAATGTATTTTTAATGACTGGTCATGCATACACAAGGCACATGTTATTGTAACCTCCCATGAGTTGTCACACCATGAAGCCCCTCACATTCCACAGGGATAAGATCACGTTTCACCCCATTTCTGTTTTCTGTTTTCTGTTCTCTCTCTCTCTCTCTCTCTCTCTCTCTCTCTCTCTCTCTCTCTCTCTCTCTCTCTCAGAGAACCTTGGGTAGAAAGAGGAACCAGCGACATGGAGGATCCTTTAAGGATGGTAGGAGATTAAACACACTGCAGGAATGGTTGTAATTTTAAATGTCAATTTTTTTAAACCTTCATTTCATGCTGTTTATTCAATAAATGGGAGAATGTGCTCAAGGCTTTCCTGTGGATAGTTTAAACACCCTAAAACTCACAAAAGTAGACCCATTATAGCAATATGTATGATAAATGTACACGTATGAACAAGTACATGTGAGCAGTGTCATTCCATTTTTAAGGCTAGAGCTAAGCTTCTGGAACTTGTACAAAAAAAAAAGCTATATTAGTCAAAACACTGAACTATTCCTTTAATGTTCCTAGTCCTTCTGTAATGCCAGTAGGTATACCAGAGTGATGATGATATGATCCGTGATCACAGCCGTCTTGCCACAGATCCGCGGTTATACCAGGAGATCAAGGAAAGAGGTCTCCAGTCCAACAACCTGGGCCCAGACGATGATGATTTCACTCAGACACCAGAGGAGGACCAGGGTATCGTAGTGAAAAACTACAAGGCAGCATACATGACGTGGAGCCAGCTTCCTCAGGTAAGGAAGGGAGCAGGAGGGCGACAACGTTAAAGCAGTTGCTGCAGATGGGTAAGAGTAATGAAGGTCATAGGCCTCAGACAGTTGAAGTCTTCTATTATCACGTCAGCTTGTAAAATAGATTAAAATATGCAGATGTCCGAGATTAGACCAATTATATGTGCAAGGTATGGATACAATTTGGCTAAGTATGCTAGTAGTAAGTCAAAGTGACCCAATGGACAGTGTTAAATACAGGCGAGAACAGAGTCAAGTGCGTCTTGTGATCCGATTACTCAAACCAGGTGCGTCCCGATGCTCAAAGTCAGAGGCTGCATAGTCACCAGTGTTTCCAGGTTTGCGGTTTTCACGTGAAATAGGGCTACTTTTAAACCGCCCAGCAACCCTGTTGCGTCTAATACACTGGTTGGCCGTTTTGCGTACATTATATTAATTAAGTCTGTATGTTAAAACGTGCACCCGAGGCCACACAAGATCGCCTCCTAAATAGTCAGCACGGAACAAATAAATCATCTCCAGACATGAGCTTAAAACTCTTGTCTGTTGAATATGTTCTCGAAACACAAAATGTGTAGCTACAATACAGGAACACTGTTATGGACTCTGTAGCTATGCTATACGACCTCTTCTCTACAGCTTCATTAAACGTGTCGCCGCAATAATTTGAGAGATTCATACAAAACAAATCAAATGGAGCACAAACGAATTTGAATACTTCAAGGAGGGTAAACTCTTTGCAATGGTAATGTTAATGTGGACTATGAGCTGAGGCATAGCTTTGTGAACTGTGATAAATTTCGTTTGAGGTGTTCAAGGGACTTTTTTTTTTAACTCCCACTAGACAGTGACTAAATTTGTGTCAACAACTCATTTTATTTTGGTTTTTACTTCCCTCTCTTTAGGTTAAGAGCTACTTTTTGTTTGTTTGGTTGTTGAAAGCAAATTATTAGCCAAGCAAAAGGTGCAGCAAATTTTTTTTTAATCGACTAATCCACGGTTTAATCAGAAAATGCTGTCCGGCGGCTAAATTTACTGACTAGTCGTGCAATCCGCTCACAAGTGGACACATTCGAGACGCATGAAAATACCAGCTATCTGTCTCTGCTATCTGTCTCACCGAGACGGATGTTAATACCGAGTCTGAACAGGGCCATCTTTTTCAACTGTTATAACCTTCAAGATTTATTTTACAAAAGCAGTCACTTTGACATAATGCTACGAGGCATTTCAAATGATCCGAATGACTGAAAACCTTCATATACAGTCTAAAGGAGCTGAAAAGGGACTGCTGTCGAAGCTATTTTTACTGTGCAGTTCTTGTACGGTAAGTTTTGAGTTGAATCCTGACCCTACCTGAGGTTTAGTTGCTGTGAGATTTGTAACCAAGCTGATCACAGTACCTGATCTGTCTATCGGTGCCTCGCCTGTCGATCTGTCTATCGGTGCCTCGCCTGTCGATCTGTCTATCGGTGCATCGCCTGTCGATCTGTCTATCGGTGCATCGCCTGTCGTTTTCTACAGGTCCAAGAGACATAACCGTTTCTTTTTGTGTCATAAACTCACAGGTGCAGGAGATGGGCATTCTGGAGATCATCTCACCTGAAGAGCGTAAGAGGCAAGAGGTGAATGCTGAAAAAAATGATTGTATATTTGGAGTCATTCATAATGTGACAACACACGTATTCCTAACACTATTGACCACTGGGGAGCCATTCACTGTTACCAGGTTATCCACTACTGTCACTGTTAATCGGACATAGAAGGCCTGATGCATGATTGCTTATTTCAGAAGGTTCTGTATCAACCAAAGTCAGCGTCGTCTCATAAGTAGACTCTGTCCTAAACAACAATTGCACCATCAACAGGAGAAAATGCAGAATACCAGCTGAGCAATCCTGCAGTCCTTCTGCCACTAGTGTACGTACCTCACGCAGCTTCCACTGTTTGACACTTCTAGAGCTGACGTGCCTCTGAATGTGAATTTGTGGGATTTGTGAGGTGAGGCTTGATAAAGTTGGTAGATATTTTGCAGGGTCATGTCGTCTTGTAATCTTGTGATCGAGGGCATCCCACAGGTGATGTTTAGGGCAAAAGAGGGCAACCGGATCTTAGATAGTTGTTCGTCCTGTCAGTCTCCTAAATCATTGTCTGTTGTCGGGAACACAGTGGAGCAGCTTTATTCCGGAGTGGCAAGCGTCGCTAGCACATAACCTGCTTGTCTGCATTCCAACAGCCTTTTCTCTAGTTTTTTTGTAACATTTTAGGCATTATGGAGTGCACAGAGAGCTAAGTGTGGCCTTTTTTTTTTTTTTGTCTTGAATGGAGGACCTTTTAAAGGTGACCTGGACTACCTGTCATAAATACGTTGCTACACCACACTTAAAATAAAAACAAAATAACGATAAGTCAATGCTAGGTTGCTGTGAAATACCGCTGTATCTCTGTAAAAACACGAAACATATAAGCAACCATAAACGTTTTTTTTTTTTTTCATTTCTTTTTTCTTTCATATAGTATAGTTGTTATTGATATGCGTTGTTAATTCTAATACCAGGAAGACTTTACCATATTTATGTAACTGTCAGACTAGCAGGGACTTTTACATGTGATAAGACTGAAGTCTGGTTTCTGCTGTGTAAATATCAAGGTCCACCTTGTACACACAACACGGCCACACCCTATCATCCTGTACTTGACTGTTTGTTTCCTTTCACTCTACACAGCATTATGTATGAAATCAGGTGCCTTTAGTGTTGCTATAGATTTTGTTCAAATGTGGTTTACTTTGGCTGAATCCCAAACGGTGTGGAATATGGATATGGATATGGACAACCTACAGGATATATAAATTCAATATTAACCTCTATTTTGAGTATCAGTAATTCACTCAGACTTTAAATATACAGGTTCATAGCTCACTGAAATAATGGTGTGTTAGATAATTGGAGTGAAATATCGAATGAGGTGTTGGATCATTTACATTTAGATTAAAGATAGTGAAGTAAAAGCTCAGTCAAAAAAGTAAATAATCGGGCTCCCGAGTGGCGCAACAGTAACGCGTTCGTCCTATCGTGATCGCTAGTTCGAGCCCTGACGATACAAAAAAAAAAAAACCCCGTAAATAATCAAATACTCTTAGCTGAATTTAAGTAAACACGCCCTAAGAGACTAAATTGAGATTGAGCCCAAACAATGTGCTTCTAGATGTAGCCACGTCCAAAACACATATCTGGCATCCATTTTAAACCTCATCAGAAGTATGTGTTTCACTTGAGTAGTGGTCTTTGAACTCTGAAGTTAACACTACTCATAACTGACACAAAACTGTATGCACACAGTGGAACTGTAATGCCCGAATTCAGAGGAATGCCCAATACAGCCAGTAGACTATGGCCAAAAACGTACAGCATTCAAAAGGAATAAGTAGTTTTGAAGGGGAATCTATTTCGGCTCAGTATTACTTTCTGCCCATTTATATTTTCTTCAAAAGTGATTATTACAATTATTGCTGTCTTTCCTGTCCAACTATCTTCTTTCTGCGCGTTCATGTAGGCCATCTTTGAGATTATGACCTCCGAGTTCTCCTACCAGCACAGCTTGAGCGTCCTGGTGCAACATTTCAAAACCAGCGAGGCTTTGAGAATGACCATGACCGCAACCGAACACCATCACCTCTTCTCCAACATCTACGTCATCCAGGACATCAGCAAACGGTACGCCACTGAAACGCATACCAGCAACTTCCAAACTTCACCAACATGTTAAAGGAGGCCTGAGTATTAGACATTTATTGTAGACCTCTACAAGTTTTATACCACCTTTTCATTTTTCTTCCATACTTCTGATTGGCGCACATTATATTGAGTGCCCCATCGCGTGAATTAATGAATTTGTTCATGCCAAAACGTCACTGTTGCCTTTTTGCTGTTGAATGTGAACTGACTGGTGAGATTAAGATTTACGAGCACAGAACTGAGGTCACTATCAGATCACACAGTCAGAAGTGTCAGTATTTCTGAAAGACAGAGCATTGCACACGCATACACAGTGTGGAGTGCTTAAAGGCAGCACAATATGGAGAATATTGTAAGAGCACATGTAATATTCATCTAAAGTTAATCAAAAAATTTACCATTTTTATCAACAGACTATTATCATACAGTATGTCATGTATAAAATGGATCTGAAAGGACATGGTCTGGCAAAGTAACGCCAATTAGCCAGTGTTCATTAAGATTGGCATGAAACGTATTCCAAAGATACTGTTTTCACTTTCACTTTGTGTTTGTGAAAATGCATTTACAAATGTCGGGTATTCGCCTCAGTAGTTTTTAGACTGCTTTGAAGGGAACGTGTAAACCTACATTCCAAGCCCATAATACAGTTTTCTCTAGTTGACAACGTTAACAACAGTATTCCAAGTTTGCCACATCCCCTTAGATTAGACCCCTTCAGAAAGGTGGACGCGTGTTGACACAAGCATGAGCTCCCAGTAGTGCAATTAGTTCTTTGCTTCTCTCTCGTGTATAATAATAATAATAATAATAATATTTTTATATCATCCCTGTGTGCTTTTGATATAACAATTTTTTGGTGCTCTTTCCTGCACTGGTAACATTTCAAAACAGTACATGGATGCCACCAATGAGGAAAGGCAAACACAATTATATCAGAATGCTGTAGGTAAAACAGTTTCCTTCTGGAGGTTTCCAGTGTGTCACACCTGTCTTCTAACTCATTTTATTCTGTCATTTGCAGCGTTCTCCTGGAGAAAGGATGTGTCGAGACACGCTTGTAAAACTGGTTTAGCAGCCTAACCACTGTAGGAATCATGTTTCGCAAAAAGCAGGGTCTTCCTGTACACTGCAATGTATTTTTACTTTACCACTGACTAGATTTACATCAGCAACCCAAAAAACTGCACTGCCCTACTCCCGAAAGACAGACGTACCACTGTTCCAATCAAAGTCATGCATAGCTGGTTGGGTATGGCGTTAGGAGCAGAGCAAGGTGTTTCAGATTAAGATGTGTGGGGACATGGGAGAGACTCTTTAAAGTTGTTGGGTTTTTTTCAGTGTGGGAGTGGAAAGTAAATCTTAAGTGAAAAGAAACTGTACAGTTTATGCTGCTTTACTTTGTAAAACCTTGTGCCTTCAAAATTGTCCCCAAAACAGCATTGTTTAAATCCAGTGAGCATTTCAAAATCTTTTTTTAACTCATTACTAAGCTCTTTATCTTTCTTTTTTGCAGATTTTTTAAGGATCTTGAGATGCGTCACCAAGTTCACCCTGTCATTCAGGACATCAGTGACATAGTCCAGAATCACTCTACCAATCACTTTGAGCCATATATTGTATATTGCTCCAACGAGACCTTCCAGCAGAGGACACTGCAGAAACTACTGTAAGCACACACTTACAGGCGGAACCGAAAATAAAACGTGGTTAACTTGGAACAATGAATGCAATTTGCAGGAGTTTATAACTCGGCAAGTTTTTAACGCTCAGAAATGATACGAATGTCATTAGGATTGTGGAACCCTTGCTCTTTCTCGTTGTGTCATCTTGGGGAAAACTTAAAAATACGAAAGAAAAATCATAAAATACGTAAATGTTCAGTGTTGCCAACAGAAATGCACTCCTTATACTTATTGTATCTACGTTTTTAGTTTTTACTCGCAAAAAGGAGAAAATAAATAAATTTCACTCCATTGATAAAGACTTTATGTCCTTGTTGTATGCCTGAATCCCAAATGGCTCACTACTCCTAGTAAGTCCACTACATGAAATGTGAAATGGTACGAAATTATGCGCCATAATTTAGATAGTTTGGGAGAAAGTTTGGAATTCAGGCTTCATCTCTAATTATGGCATGACACTCAATGTCACGGATCTGTCTAAAATGTTCAGGAAAAAGTGGTTCAGTCATTTATCCCTAAAATGCCCATAACCTTAATGTCAACCTCTAGTTCCTGTTGCTTCTACTTAGTTTGAATATTTTGTCATAAGTACAACCTGTTGGCCTGGCCTGTATGACTGCCTGAAATAGTAATGGACGTGAAAAAGCTCAAAAATAGGCTAGGGCTCGAAGAGTTCAATTATATAGCTATATGCCAATATGAACAAATACTGAAAATGACATCACAAATCGCGTATGAAGCACAACTAAGAGAAAAAATAATTTGAAGGTGTAATATGAGGTGGTGGATACAGCCATGTGAGTGTAAGTAACATTCATGTCGGCCACTGATCACAATTTGGGGGCCTGGTGGGGCGTGTGTGTAACTGCAGTTCTGTAAAAACCTTTTGAAAACGCAATGCAGTCTTTTCATAAATGTAATGTAACCTGTGTGTGTATGTTTCAGTGCGAGTAACACCGCCTTTAAGGAGGTGCTGAAGAAAATCGAGAGCAGACCTGAATGTGGAGGGCTACCCATGATCTCCTTCCTCATTCTGCCCATGCAGAGAGTCACCCGCCTTCCCCTGCTGATGGATGTTAGCAACACACACATACACGCTCCTACTGTTTCTGTCCCTCCCATGCGTTTATTTGAATTTGCCTACACAGAATAAAACAACTGAATGCAGCTTGAATACACATGGTGTCCTGTTACTCCTTGGTGGGACTGAAGTTTCTTCTTTCTCTGTGCATTCCTGCAGACCATCTGTCAGAAGACACCCAAGCAGACGGCTGAATACTATGCAGCTCGCTGGGCACTGAAGGCCATCAGCAAGGTACGACACAGTGTTCTGAGCTCGGGTTCGCTGTTTGGCTGCTCAAACTTAAACCTACATTCAAACAGCCTCATCTCCAGCAGGCTCATCATTTAAAATTCATAGCTAAAAAGATTTATCCTTATGATCCATTCCGAGTCTTCCAACATGAAACTGTATGCGCTTGGTTGCGCTGTCAAATATGAAAAATTTTATATTTCCAAAGATTTCATGTAAGAAGATGAAATGAACATGTTAAAATGACAGTAAATATAAAACAAACAAGATGATTTGTCTCAGTCACATTCCCGCCATTTATTATTTGCACTCTGTACACACATGAGCCATCAGAAAGATCCCTGTGTGTGTGTGTGTATGCTAAAATAAATGTTTGAAAATGTCATTGCTGCCTTTAATATTGGATGAGCTGGATCCGGTAGTGTCCAGAACATTCACGGTTAAACGAAAGCTGCATATTACAGTGATGACGTTCTTGCGATTATTATTTGGAAGACGTTATTGAGTGCAAAGCTTGTTAACCAGAGTAATTTTGTTTTACCTTTAGCTGGTAAAGAGCTGTAATGACGGAGCCCGGAGGATGGAGCGCACCGAGCAAATGTACACCATCCAGAAACAGATGGATTTTGGAAAGATCAAGGTCTCTGCTTGTGTACCTGAGCCATTTAGAATAACATTCTTTTCCTGTTTATGGCAGTTACGGTCACAAAAGTAGATTTGAGATAAATGCCGTGATGCTTTGTGAACGCAGTCTCAGATCTGGAGGCGTAAAAACCCCTGGAGACCCATCGAGAAGTGAATTAATGATCGAGTGTGTGGCTGTAATTTTTGACATTTATTTGAACATTATGCGTTTGTCACACTGTCTCCGAGAACCTGTTCTTCCACTGTGTTTGTGTGCAGCCCTTTCCGTTAGTCTCGTCCTCTCGCTGGCTGCAGAAAAGAGGCGAGCTGGCCGCGTGCACGGAGGAGCTCGGGATCTTCTGGAAGGCCTTCAGCCACAAGAGCTACTACCTCTTCCTGTTCAACGACGTGTTCATTGTCACCAAGAAAAAAAGGCGGGTTCCTCTATCCTCGTACCACTACCACATTACATAGCACTTACCGATTCTAAAAGGGATGCGCATCACAGACACAACCGCACAGCAAAACGGAGAGGGCCATACACACGGTCAGATACATTTGAAGTGTTTTTAATTTGTGCACGATGATCTAAAAAGCACAGAAAGGAACATGACTAAAGCAATCATTTATCCCAACTATCCTGTACCTCAAGTTTGGAAAGTTTCAGTCATGAGGGTTTTTTTTTCTTTTCTTTTCACTTTAATCCTCTGAAGCAGTCTTTGGAAAGCATCTACAGTACCTGTTTGTGGATGTATTAGATATACAGTCAGCTCCAGAATTATTGGTACCCTTGGTAAAAAAAAAAAGACTGAAAAAATGTCTCTGTGGTTAATTAGCCTAATCAACTGAAAATATGAGATATATATATATATATATATATATATATACAGTCAAGCCGGAACGTCTGCACACCCCTTCACCTTCTCCACGTTTCATTACATTACAGACTTATTCTACAGTAGATTGAGTTCATTTTTTG
>JAOUQW010000033.1:5484957-5504153 GCA_028565825.1 Olivaichthys viedmensis
CATAGAAACTAGTTTTGGATTTGTTCAACACTTTTCTTGGTCACTGCATAATTCCAGATGTGTTATTTCATAGTGTTAATGTCTTCATTATTATTCTACACTAGGAGAAAATAGTAAAAAAAATGAAGAAAACCCTTGTATGAGCAGGGGTGCACAAACTTTTGACTGGAAGTGTATATTCAGTAGGATTCTCAAGTAGCTTGTAAGTAGTTTAACTATTTCATCAGCCGGACGTTTTGAGAAGCTATATCGTTTTATTTCCTTAACGTACACAATCTATATTTTAATGCGTCATGTGGTGTTTCTTGTCGGATGGTTGGAAGCACAATCCAAAATTCCACCTGTCATGTGTTTTGACAGTTTGTCAATCAAATAAACCACGCCCCTAGTTCACTGTGACGTCACGGCACATGACTAAATCTTACGTCAAATCTCTTTTGAGAGACACGCTGGTAAAGGGACTTTTTTTTTGTCTAAACTTCGACATGATAAAAATGAGAGATAAAGTTTCAAATCACATTTTTACAAAATAATTTTACCGGTGTTGCTCTTTAAATTCATTCTCGTATTTATTAGTTAAGGAACCGTGCCGAGACCAGACGTTTAATCAGGAAAGTGTTCCCTACAGGCACCGGTTTAATTGCTTTAATTACCACAGAGACTTCCATAATCATTTCATTCCTTACATACAATTCATCAGCTTCACAGACGTCTGACTTTACATCAGCAGCGAAAAAAACGGAAAAAAGTGTTTAACGTTAAGGTAAAATGATGCCTCGAGGACATGACTAGAGTAATAGACATTAACACATAAAAATACTGTCTACAGTCAGAGGAGCCATTTTTCACCTGGGCTCCTTCTCGTCTGTAAAGAGTCACAGCACTACAGCTGAGGAAAAGCCCGGCGTGTGCCAAACTCCTATTCACTTCAAATGCAGCCTGGGTGATTTATTGTCTGGCAGATTTTGACTGCAAATGCAGATTTTTTTTGAGGTTACATTCATCTACTACTCAATATATATATATTGATATATATTGATATATAGATATATTACCTCTCCAAAATAATAAATAATGACCCCTCTGTTACCATCAGCACCCGTACGCCTGGTGGATGTTGCCAAGCACTTATCAAATATCTACACTACAAAAATTCGATAATTCAGTCTTGGGAAATCAGCAATCTGATTGCTTTGAGTCCTTTGTGACACCGAGAAAAAAAAACAAGATGCAAAGTATAAGAACATTGGGGAACACGGAACACATTAAAGTGACATTTGCTGTATCAGCATTGCAAAATTGCTGCTGCATAGTTGAAAACCCTACCTTGAATTTTTTGTTGATTCCAAACAGCATTAGTTCTAGAAATAGCTCCACTTTTACAGATTGTATCCAGGACCAGCCCCTTCGAAACATGATTGGCCACACTGGTGTGTCCCTCACACCTCCTGGTACTATATATATATATATATATATATATATATATAACATGTATTTAGGTAGGCTACTGTATAATGCAATACATATGATTGTGCATGAGTCTAATTTGATCCCATCAATTATGTTTATGTGACATAAATAAATGACAGAAGTGCAAAATGGGGCATAAAGCCCATGCATTATTAGATATATTACATATAAAAACATATTTACTCAAAATGCATTGGGGAAAATGTTCATACAGTTTAAGACTACATTTATATAAAACATTTAGAGTGCCTAAGACTTGCTCAGTGCTGCATATTCATAGAGGCAAACATTTCCCCAAGGATCCCAGTTGAAGATTTGAAGAAGATGGAAGCATTTTGGGGTCACCAAGTCTCCAAATCTACAATTAGACGTCACCTCCATTCCAAAACAAACTATTTGGAAGGCGTGCCAGAAGAAAGCCTTTTCTTTCGTCTAACCACAAACGTAAGCGCCTGGAGTTCGCTAGACGCTACTAGAACTTGGAACTGGAACCGGGTTCTCGGGTCTCAAGGTGGGTGTGTCGTAAAAAGGAGGATGGTTATAAAGGGGAGAACCTAATCCCCACTGTTGAGTATGGTGGAGGATCTGTGTCTTTAACTCCAAAGGCCCTGGGAACCTTGTTAGGATACATGGCATCATGGACTCCGTGAAGTACCAGGAGATTTTAAATGAAAATCTGGTTGCCTCTGCCAAGAAAGCTACAACTGGGTCGTGGTTGGATCTTCCAGCAGGACAATCATCCAAAACATGCGTCGAAATCCACACAAAAATGGTTCAATGAGCACAGAATCAAGCTTTTGACATGGCCGTCCCAGTCTCCTGACCTAAACCCCATTGAAACCCTGTGGGGTGAGCTGAAGAGGAGAGTCCACAAGAGAGGACCTAGAACCCTGGAGGATCTGGAGAGCTTCTGGATTGAGGAGTGGTCTCAGATTCCTTTCTCTGTATTCTCCAATCTCATCAAGCATTATAGGAGAAGACTCAGTGCTGTTATGTTGGCAAAGGGAGATTGCACAAAGTACTAAATGCAGAGGTAACAATAATTGAGACACACGTGGTTTTGTTAAAAAAAAAAAAAACTTTTCGATAAGGGTCTTTTATTTTCTTAGAATAAATGTACTTCATATTTTCAGTGTGAGATTAAGCTAATTAACCACAAAAACATGTTTATAACCTTTTTCACCCATCTTTACCAAGGGGGGGCCAATAATTCTGGAGCTGACTGTATATTGAAAGCCTTCCTATTAATGGAGACCATGTTTTTTTCCCCAAGTGTAAAACTAGGGCCGGAGGTCAGAGGCAGCCTGAGCTTATTTTTTTGTATTAAGATGAGGGAGAGAGGGCCAGCTCGCAGTGGGGGGTTTGGACAGTTGCTGTAGCACAGCATGCCTTACATTCCTACACAACTGTTAAACATGTGTTTCCTCTGCCGGGCCGCTCAGTCAGAGAACCAAGCCTGAATTGAGCTACCGGTCACATCTAAGCAATCTAGCCACCGTATGTCTGGAACGAAGGGAATGCCATTCTCATAGTTTAAATTTTTTTCTTTTAAACACGTTGCAAAAACATGCTATTTTCTTGAGCTGCACAATAATGGTAAAGACAATAATCATCATTTATTTTGCGCAATAATGAAATAATTCAGCCAAATGAGGAACAAAATAGCTTTATTGCACTTATTTTAAATGAACGGAAAAGACACTTTTCTTTCACAATATCACACGTTTTATATTCTATTCCTTCCTTTTAAATCCGAAATCTAAACACAAGAAGACTTGAAATCTTGAGTCGTACCAACCATGTCCCGTGGTCTTGAGTTCTGCCTGTGTAGCTGTTTGTTTTGGAAACCGAGACCAGAAGATTGTCACTGTTACTCTTTCAGACATTTAAAACATAAATGGGGAGTCTGTAATTTAACGCACCAGAGTCAATAAAAATATCAAACTTTTATTAGCTAACTGGAGGCTACCTCACCATTAATGCAGCCATGATGCAGTCACGATTAATTGTGCTGCCTTACTATTTTCTATCCAACAGCTCTCATTTTGCAGCTTCTCCAAGCTTCTCCTTGTCTACTTACATTAGTTTTTTTTTTTTTTTTTGTTCAAATAAATGCAACTCAATGAATTGATTTCTTCATTGCGTTAATCACATTTGAATGTGTCTGCAGATACTGTATGTTAGTGACAGGTCTAAATGTGTGTGTGCAGTGAAGAGAGCTACTTGGTGTTTGATTATGCCACTCTGGAGAACGTGGAGGTCGAGGAGGAGCAAGCTGACAAGCTCTACCTGCGGCTGGAGATGAAGCGCAACAGCGAAGGGCGCTGTGAGCAGATGGCACTCGTGGCTGAAAGCAAGTAAGGGTCAATACTCATCTCTAGTGCCATCTTCTGACAGAAGCGATCAACTCTCAAGCATCCGTACAGCTGGCAGCTTAATCTAGTAGGCAAAGTGTTTTCCTATCTTGGTGTCTGGAGAACAATTAATTATTATTTTAAGTAAATCAGGGTTGAAACGGTAAGAAAAGTGCAGAATATGGCAACCACACAATTTAATATTAGGGCAAATAAGGGCATCTTTTAAAAAAAATATATATGCCTGTATTTTATCAAAATTATATATTAATTAATATATTGGTGTGTGTGTTTAAAAAGAAAAAAAAAGAAAAAAGGATGACAATAAGTGGGATGCAACACTGCAGCAGCATGCAGGTGTAAAATTATTTGGTTCAGAAAACCGCTAGAATATTGATTTAAAACAGACACCAGGATCACTCTTAGCTGCCTGTATTTGATCAAAATGATATATTATTTAATATATTAGTGTGTGTGTAATAAATATATATAAATATTAAACAATATATAATTCATATATTAATTTAATATTAATATATGTATTTTAAATTTACATATTAATTATATATTAATATATATTATGTGTGTGTATATATATATATGAATATTCAGAATTTAAATCCATTTTTATATATGTATATGAATATATTATATATAAAATTCTGATTTTTATCCGGTATGATTTATTTAAAAAAATAGACTACCTTGTTTTAAGAATCAGTAACTTTGTATGTTGTACCTGGGATTAACACTTTTTCTGACGCTATCATATATAGCGATTATAGCATAAAATTAACGGTGCAACTATTTCAGACTTCTGTATGAGTATGAACGTGTGTGTTTGGCAGGCTGGACAGAGCTCGCTGGGTCACTGCTTTGCGCTGGTATAGGCAAGGAGACAACTCTCCTAATAAAGATGGTAAGTGTAAGTTCACGTATTAGAAATGACTAAACGTAGTGCTCAGTTTTATTTAGTCGTGATATTTGTTATGTTAATGCAAGTTAAATGTTCTTTGTACAACGTTTAAACACTTCTCACCCCTTTTGTCATTTGGCCACGTTAAACGTCAGATATAAAAAATGTGTAGTTGTAAAATTGGCTTTCCTTTTACCCCAATTTAAATCCATTTTTAGTTTTATATTAATAGTTATTAATTGTTTTCATGCTGTGTGTGTGTGTTATAGCCCTGCCTCAATACGAAGCCACCAAAGCCTATATGCCCAAGGAGCCAGATGAGCTGAGTCTCCAGCAGGCTGAAGTGGTCATCGTCCTGCAGGAGGTAGACGGTGAGAACAATTTAAAAGGTAACTTCTGGTTTAGAAAGAAAAGGAAAAAAACTAAAACTTGGGGCCTCATTTATAATACGTTCGTACGATCAGATTTGCGCTTAAATGCCATGGATTTGTTCTTACGCTAATAATGACACACAAAACGAGATTTATAAAACCTGAAAACGTTCTTATACCTACGCACACTGGAAAGTGTTTGTGCTCATGCACGCTCGCTTTTTCCTGCCGGGGGACTTTGTCATGCTGGCGTTACAGAAGTGTGAGTGACTGAACGAATTAATGAAATTCACAGATGGAGAGGGAGAGATGGAGAATATTTTTCCCCTGCGAAACGCCCAATATACGTGTCATAAATAAGTTAAGTAGGATGTGACCTTCAACTCACTGGTCTAATATGCATTACCCTAAAGCTGGGAACAATAAAGTGCCATGCCTGTACTTGCTTTGTTAGAGGACCTCGTCAACGGATCATTACGCAGATTTTCCAAGATCGATTAGACTTGTAAGGAACAATTCTCGATTAAATGGAAATTTCTGATCAGAACAAGATCGCCAAATGTTACCAAGTAATACATCTGCTCGAGCCTGTACCTCTGCCAACAAAGTTCTTTTTATTCCCGTGTTGCAGAACATGACCAATTACTTAACCTGCGGTTTATAGTGCTTGTGTTGCACCATATAAGGATATTTGAGAATGTTCTCTAGAGTCTGTCCCCTCGTGCACATGCGAAAGGTTTTAAGATGACTTGCGGTTCATAAACAGGCCATATGTAGGAAGGCTTTAATAAATAAAAAAAATCTGTGTATGGACGTTTTAGGAAACAAGCGTACGCCCACGTTTAGGATTGTTTTAGGCACGTCTTTATAAATGAGGCCCTTGGTGTGGTATTTTAACACATTAATGTTAGTGTTAACCTGAAGTCAGTATGGTTCACAGTGAAAGGAGGCCAATAGGTCCAATGGAATGTCAATAGTTGGCCACAGTGACAGGGCACACAATAACAAAACTGAGTTTATTGATGGGGTTGTGTGCTGGGTAATTTCCAGCTATTGAGGTGGCCATATTTAAAAAGATACCCCGTGCATTTTTAATGAACATCAATGGTGTGGATTAAATGCAACATATGAGAAGAATTTTGCAAAAATGGGAGAGAACCTGCACTTGTAGGGTTCCCTAAATGGGTTCATCGTTCCCTTTCTGAAAGGGAAATCCTCTGTTGCAGGGTTCAACATAGCACTTGAGGGTACAGCCGCCCCCCCCAAAAAAACCTTAAGGGTGCTAGATTGAACCTTTTTGTTACAAACAAACATCGTTAAGCACCTGAACATTATGTATTGGTTAATATTTGAAGTCTTAACTGTATGCACATTTCTCAGGTTGGTGCTATGGTGAGAGAATGCGAGATGGAGAGAGGGGCTGGTTTCCAGCCAGCTACGCCACACAGATCACCAACCCCATTGCCATTGAAAGCAACATTCTGCGCATGCAGCGCCTACGCAAAGAGACAAACGTCTGATCAGAGACTCAATGTATGCCACACGCCTCTTGGACTAAAGAACTGAATACCTGCTGTGTTACTTCTGTGGAGAGCAAGCGTGCGAGTGAACTACGCAGTGGTGTAAACTCAAGAGGGTGGAGCCGAACACAAAAGAAAAACCGGGGAGAAAGTTCGTCTTTGACTTTTATTTTGAGCTTGCCTTTTGTTAAAATTCATGTTTGGATACATAAAAAGTTATTTAAAAATGTCAAACTGACCAGATATCAAATTACTTCTTTTAAAAACCATTTGGTGTAAAAACTTAAGACCGATTTAGAAAAACATCTGCCGTTTCCCCAAAACTTTTAGCTGTCACAAAAATAATGGAAAAAACAAAACAGGGCTGCATAGATTCTGCAGGCAATCGGTGGTAATCTGGTCAAACGCATGTTGCAAGCTTAGACGATCGTCAGGTCAAATCTGGTTCTTATTGCTCAGATCTTGGATGTTTCCTCTTGTTGACAACTGAAAAAAAAAAAAAAACATTTATTAACTCTACTTGTAGATAAATGTCACATCTGCAAAGTACTTGTGTAATACTCAGATTGAAAATGGCCTTCAAATTTGAACAAGAACGTAGAGAACATGTCACCAAACAATGCAAAACAAAGTACACACCTAGCTCCAGCACATATTATCAAATCTTCAGTATGAGCTCATGCCATCTGTACTGTACAGACTGGTCCAGCCTTGTGTAAACAGAAAGTGCAACCTGTAGCACCACCCCAAGATGCCACCCTCTGAGGCATTTACTATTTCTTTTGCAAATTACTTATGAGAATAGTTTAAAAAACAATGGAAAAACTACAACTCAGGGATGCGAGTGGAATTCAACATTGAACATTCAAGTGCATCAGATCCTTAATAATCAGATTCAGTATAATGCTACTGGTTTCGGTTGATATTTATTTAGTGACATAAGTCAGCCTTCAGGTTCAAAGGTTGGTTATGAAACCATCAAGTTGGGTTGGGTTGGGTTGGGTTTCACTGAAGGTTTTGCCTATCAACAAATTGTTACTCTCCGTTTCGGCTAATGCATGTGCAGCTAATGAGCGCGACGTCAGTTTTGTGCACTAAACTGGTAATTTATTTGAGAAATGTAGTTTAGAATGCATGTGGTACAGCTAGTCATAACCCACAATGATCCTAAAGCAAGATCAACACAAATGAAAAGGTAAAACCAACCCGGCAGGATGGTGCGAGATGGTGAAGCCGGTGGCGGTTGGTCTACTCGTCCCCGCCCTGTTCGGCCTCGGGAGCGGGCGATTTGTCAGTTGATGCTTCGGCTGCCTTGCTGTCCTTGCCGTCCTGGGGCTTGGTGGTCTGGGGCCGTCTGCGGCGGTAGTTGAAGTTGCGGCGGTAGCGGCGCTGCCGGGGCTCCTGACTTTGGCCGCCTTCGCCCTGGTTCTCCTTGTCCTCTTCCCCTTCCCCTTCCCCTTCCCGCACCGGCCGGGGACGAGGGGGGCCTCCCCTGTGTGCACACAACCACCGTGCTGTTTACCGGGTTAAAGCGTACTCAAAACACAGAATGTCAATTCATTCCAAGACGTGTATATAAAAGTGGAATAACTACAACAGGGTTAAAAAATAAACATAAGGACTACAGCAATAACAAAGTCAAGAAAATCATTGAATATACAAAGACAGCAGCTCTATAATGCCTCATGTGCTTGTATACTATATCCGCCATTCAGTTCCAGCATTTTAATCTTGCAGCCTGATGCTAGCGAACACAACAGGCAAACCTTGATCTGAACCTTGGTCGGAAGCCTCTGTAGAAGTTCTGCCTCACTGGTTTATTGCCATGGTCTTGACCACCCTGGTTCTCATCACCTTCCCCACCCTACAAGAAACATGGCAAAGTTTTTATATTGTATTACACACACACACAGTGTGAGAACAAATATAATGAGTCTAATTAGTTAAACATGTTCAACATGGCCTTCCTACAAGATCTCGTGCCAAAGTACCTCAATCATCTCTCCCCTGGTTGGAGCGTTGGTGTAGGGGGGCCTGCGGCCGTAGCGCCTCCTCACGTAGTACGGAGGGTAGCGTCTCCTGCCGGGGAAGGTGGGTTTGCCCTGCTGCTGATCGCCTTCGGTAGGGCTATCTCCCGCCTCCCTCTTGTCTCCCTCTCCGTCACTCTGGTAGTTGTCCTGGTAGTCACGTGGGGGGCCCCTCCTGCGTGGGTAGCGTCTGTACCGGTTCCTGTCAGCTGCGTATTTGCTGCCCTGCACGGGCACGCCGCCTGGCCCAGTCACATTGGCTGCCTCGGCACCCTGCAGGAATACGGAGTGGTTTAAACGAAAAGATTCATCCTCGGTCAATGTAAACACCATAAGTGACAGTCAATCATGGAAAATAGTCAGCTGCTCGATTAAAAAAGCCATATCGTGCCAGCTGTAATCCCAGTTGCTCTCCATAATGAGTTTGGGAGCTATTTAGTAACAGGATAATACAGTCACATGATAACAATTTGAACATTAGCAAAATTATACACAAAGACACGATTTGTGTTACTGCTATAAGATGGCCAGCATTTTAAAGGTTAAAAAGATCACCGCTATTGCAAAAGTTGAGCAAATGGGCACTCAAATTAATACCAGAACCAACGCATCGAGCCCACTGGCTTACGGTTTTTAATAGAAACGTTTTGAGAACACCATCAACAAGAACTTGAGCTCACCTTTTCCCCTTCTACCACGTCAAACTCCACAGTCTCTCCGTCTCCTACACTGCGAAGGTATTTCCTTGGGTTATTCTTTTTTATGGCAGTCTGAGGGGACAACCAACACCAAACATGAGCGAATGCATCACAAAGTGTTTCAATTCACGCAACTGCGAAGAACGAGGCCAGAGCCGACATGGCAAATGATTACCTGATGTACAAAGACGTCTTCTTTTGTGTCATTCCTTTAAAATCAGAAGAGACCGGCCAAACATTAGAGACGCAATATAAACTTAATTGAGATGAAACATAAACCAACGGGATTTAGATAGCAATTAAGACTATTGGGTAAACAATAGCATGATGCTTACAGAGGACTCAGCTGCTTGGCTACAAGTATTTAAAAGCTCTAATAGGATTGCGGATGTTCCCTGACCCACATATACTGACGGGTGTGTGAGGGGGTTCAAACACTTTACCTGTTGATGAAACCATAACCATTCCTTACGTTGAACCATTTCACTGTCCCCAGGACCTTTGTTGCTACAAGAGGGAATAAAAGAAATGTTAATTTTTTTTAATTTTTTTTTAGCACAAACAAAGAACACTACGGTTTTGCCATGCTGAATATATTTCTAAAAACAAAGCAGTGTTTTAGTTCGATCGCAAACAGCCCAGCTATGAAGAAAGCAACAGAACCCGTAACCATTGCCAAGTTCTAAGCAGCCATTTCAACTATTTATAGCCTCCAACTGTCCCGCTGTTTATAGACCGTGATGTAAAACCGTTGGTCTGCATAACCAGCTGCTCATATCAGAGTCTTTTATTTCCAAAAATTGTCCTGCTCATGGATTTAGAATAAGACGCCGCCTTCAAAGTAATGTTCAACTTGAACTACACGCCACAGCCTGGTTAAACGACGCTGGGGTTACGAGACTCTAATGGCTTTCGTCATCAACCCCGACGCGTTAGTTCAAGGAAATGATACGTCGAGGGTTGTGTATAAAAAAAAAAAAAAAAGTGAGGAAGACGAAGTTACACGTGGTGCGCTATACTAAACTTCCTGGTGAGAAAGCGAGATCATATTTCCAAACTGAATTCCAATAAGTGTAGAACGGGTGTTATATCGAGTCAACAGAACGAACCCGGGTTAGAAAGAAAAGAAAAAGACCCGATTGGCAGCTAAAAAAAAGTGCGAGTGGTGGATAGCTAGGCTGCTAACACGAGCCTTTTCTGAGGCGAACTAGCAACTAGCATCAACCATGTGTTCGGACACGAGCCAGCAAAGAGAAAAGTCGTTCCTTTGTTGACCGTAGCTGTCGCTTTACAAATGCTATGAGGCCCAAAGTTTTCTTTTTAAAAACATGGAGCGGAGCGGTTTTCCGTGCAGTTCCCTTCCATCACCCAGAAGCCGTGTGCGCGCAGACAAAAGAAATGTCCGCATCCCAGTAGAGCGGCGGACATTTTGGGAACGCCAAGTTAGGCAAGCTAGCCCGCGGCACCTTACCGACTCAAGTCTCCGCGCTGATTTAGGAATTTGGCGAAACGACAACGGTTTAATAATAATAAATAATAATAACAATAAAAAGAAGTGGAACTCGAGCACTATTCCCGTGTAAATGCGTCTGGGCGCCATTTGGCCACATGAACGCGGAGTGCAGGTAAGCCTGAAGGCTAGTCATACACGGGGTATGTCAAACAAAAGAGTAGCGCAGTTCCGCGGTCTGATCATTCGTTATCGACTATCGGACCACTTATTTATCATTATAAATAATATAAGAAAAAAACAACAAGAATAAAAAAAATGTGCGTTATTGTATTGCCACACATGTTTACGGATCACAAGCAGCCAAAGCGAACAGGAGCACGGTGGGAGGTTGATTTTATTTAAGGAGCGGAGCGGGTCATGATCAAGGCCAAACTTACTCAGCTAACTGGCGAACACCAACCACGCTGTCCGGCATCGTTAGGCGACACGTTCATTTCAGTATAACATTGACATTTTAAGAAAGAAAAGGAAAAGAAGAAGGAGTATGAACCCGGTATAACGCACAGTTTATAAATGCGGAGAAGCCAAACCATTTTCAGACACATGCTAGTAGCCGGCCGGCGTAGAGAAACACGCGCGCGCGCGCACGCACAGGCCTCGCGTTAGCAGAGAAGCTAAGCACTCGGGCGAAGACGCGATTTAGAACTGGCACGCGCCAGGAATGGAACCCGAAAACGCTCGCGTGCCTATTTGGTTATTTTACGAAAATTAACCGTCACGCCGCTTGGCACGTTGAGCCAGCTAAGCAAATGAACGTTACTTTCGTTAGCTGACTACGGCTAACATTTTTTTTTTTGTTTGTTGAAAAAACTTAACCATCCAAACGTGTATTTATCAGATTTTCCCCTTCTTTTCTTCAAGAACCAACACAGTAACAGTTACTACACAACGCGACGACGATGTTGCTGGCTAGCCGGGTCAAGTTAAATTGAGGCAAAACTTATTCAGGCAGCCCAAAAAAAAAAAAAAATGTCGTTATTTTACCGCTTCAACGTCGCCGCTTTTTCAATTAATAAAGCACCGCTCAATAGAGATAAGGACACTCGGTTATCGGCAGGCCGTCGCAGCCGAACAAGACACGAAGACCGCGTTATAGCCGAAGCCGCCGCGAGTGCTAGCTACAGTATACCCGGTGTAGCGATAGTCCCACTGACGCTACCTAACTCACCGATGACCTTCTTATCCTCCGCGGTAGCTGCGGCTGCCGGGCTGGACGGGCGCTCCGCATCGGCGTCAGGTTGCGGCGGCTGCTGTGTTTCGGCGTCGCTGCTCATGGTGGTTTCTTGTTGGTAAAGCCGGCGGTGGCTCTCTAGTGTGTTCTTTCCCGGTGCTAGATGGTAACCTGGGCCGGCGGTGGTGGGGGCTACTGCCTTCGGGCTCTCTGCTTTCCTTTCTCCGCTCCCGTTGCCGATCGAACTGGACGGATTAGAAAAGATACTAGAGGATATTCTCGAGCTACCCTCCCATGCTTTCATGCGATTGGTTGAGACGTTAGTCGTCAGTGCACGTCACGTATTTTTTTCCCCCAGGCTCATTGGGTGGCGTCGCTGCCAGTCATGTGCATCAACGCACGTAGTTTGTGTGATTGGCGCGTTCCAAAAGGAGTGAGAACGTGTCGTCGCTCTACCCCGTCGCTAAAATGGAGACAGAAAGGAGTCAGTAGACACACGTCTGGTTTTACTCATACGCTCTAGAAATACGAGTTTAACGTGTTCATGCGAGAAAAGTGTCGATTTTAAAACCCTAATGTGGAATGAAATGATAAGTTGTTCCAAGTGTATACACCACAGTATATGCAACCTTCTGTTATTTATAGTCTTCCATAGAGAGGAACCAGAGACACCTTTTCAGTGGGCTGTCATATTAAAACATAATTATACACGTATTTATATATATATATAATGTACAATTACACAAATACACCTTACAACCTTTCAGCGAAGACGATTTTTCTTAAAGCACGCGGTTCAGTGGATACTGACAAATGCACTCGAGACACTGTAATTAGCTTATTGGAATAAAACAATATTGTGTTAGGCCTCCTTTAATTATTTTGAATGAAGCTTTTTCAAATAGTGAACAACCCCCTGTCTTTAACACAATCCACAATCCAACTTTATTAGCAAAGCAGCCAGCCACGGTAATGTGGCACTGTATGAACCATCATGTCTATTTTTAACCTTGTGACTGATTTTACAATTTCAGCGTAGACGCAGGGCGTTTAAAAACCACATCCCCTCACACCGACTCTGCCCATTGCATTTTAAACGGGGGCCACTCGATGAGGGCGAGCCACGGCCGAGTGAGACAGTCCCACAGCCCCCTCCACTTTTGTCATGTAAATGTTGTGCTGGCGCTGTAGCCGAGTGGCTGGACGACGTGTGAAGAGCTTGTTGTTAACGGCCCGGCACAAAGACGGCCTTTAACATTGACCCTCAGAAACCTCCCGCCGAGCCCAGAACTCTTCCAGCACTCCATCTGAAAGGGCTCTTTTGTGTCGAAGGGGATGGGGGACCAAGCCATGATGGCGGGGAGAGAACGAGCTTTTGGATAGGTTAGGATGTGGATTTGGATGAAGAGCAGAGACAATAGAAATTTCAATAGTCAGGAACTGGCATTAAATGGCCCACCTAAGAAAAAAAAAAAAAAGGGGGCTCAGTGTGATTTCACCTCAAGTTTGGATGCTCGCAAAGTTGTGACGTTTGGGTAATTTGGGCTGAAAATTAATGTTAATATATTCAGGTCAAAAGAAGATAAATGTCAACGCATTAAAAACGTGGAGTCATGGAAAGTGGAGGAAGAAACAAAACCATTCCTTACAAAAAAAGGCTGAAATTTATTCAGGATACTTGGCAGAGAATGTAGTTCAACAACATGTGAATAGTTAATTGTAAAGTGAACCTAAAGATGGACAATGAGAGTATTCTTCTTATGCCTCAAGAGAAACAGGAGACACTTGCCTCCTATATGTTTCTCGCTGTGTTTTGTTATATGTCAGCTTTATAGAAAGCCACAGACATCATAGTTATCTGCGTTGGAATTTGTGAGAAAGACTCCACAGAGCACAGTGATCTTGTATAACGCATATGTTGTAAATCACACACTAGCAGTTTAGCGTCAGTTAGAGGACACCATTTTATATATATATATATATTTCCATAGTTTTATCATTTTAATGTTTCTCTTTTGGCTGACATAAATATAACAAATCCCTGCATACATACAGATATATGAGAACAATAACGCTGTTATTAAAAAGAAAATCACATCTCTCCACACTGGGCGACGACGATGGGTAGTTTGGGTTTGTTGTTGGGTCCTGTAGGCACGTTCTGCAACAGATGTTTAATGAAAACATTTAACCAAAGAAATAAAAGCCCTTACAAAGCTAATAATGCCAAATGTGTCTGTTGATCACGACCTCTCATTTTCTAGCCCAAGATTCATTTACAATGACAACTGTGCCCAAAACCCACCAACAGATCAACAACAGAAACCATGCATTTAAATTTTTTCTCTTTCAGTATGGACCAAAAATAATTGGACGGTGGCCATTTTTGTTGTTTTGGCCCTGTACTCCAGAACGTTGGCTTTTTAAAATCAAACACGTACTATGAGGTTAAAGTGCAAGATGTCTACTTTAATTAGAGGGTGTGGACATCTGTATAGAAATTACAGGCCTTTTTTACTGCCCTCATTATATGGAACCAAAAATAATTGTGCAATTTGCTGCTTACTTGTTTCTTGGACAAGAGAGATGATAAAAGGTCAGAAATTTATTATAGCCAGGGCATTTATATGTGGGGTTTGTTGCTGTTGTTAAAATAATTAAAGAAAGTAAAGAACACTATTCAGGATGCAGCATAGATGTGGCAAAGGTCACCAGCATGAACTCGGGGTTTACCACCAGAAAATACTGGTAAGCTTTAACAACAGAAAGGCCAGGTTACAGTTTGCTAAAAAAGATAATAAAAAGCCTGTAGAGGTCTGAGATTTATGGACAGATGATGAGGCAAATATTAACTTGTACCAGAGTAATGGAATGAGGGAAAAGTGTGGTTAAAAAAGTAACTGCTAATCATACCACCTCATCTGTGGCCCCGTTCACACCTGGTATTAAAATCCGTCTTGGGTGATCCCAATACAAGTGGACAGTCGAGACGGAGAGCCATTCACACCTGGCACTTTCATGTGCCTTCGAATGCGTCTCCAGTGACCACCTGTGATTGGATTTTCATGACAACCCTTGTAATGTAGTTGACTAGGTGGTCCTTTAATGCTGTCGGCAATTGTATTTGTAAAAGTAGTTTTAATGGGGATACTTTTTGCTCTTGTGTAAATATGTAAAGGCAAACGTGTACTTTTACTTTAGTACATTTATTTTCCTGCTGCATATTTTTTCAGTGGCTGAATCCTAAATGTTCTATTGGGCATACAAGTGCACTTCACTGATTCTATGCTATGTGCTAGTGAGCACAAAGTAAATATATTATATTATTCAGCCATTGTCTGAAAAAAAAAAAAAAAAGCATAGAGTTGAAGATGGCGGATTGCAGTGGGTAAATAAAATTATCTGAAATATTAAAATTCATGATAAAACCAAGGAAGAGTCGCTAAAAACCTCTTAAGTACTGCTACTTAAAAAATAATGGCTCATGTACAAGACGCCATTAAAATAGTGACTTGTGTGAGTAGGCCAGTGTCTAGCATGTCACTCGTTACACAGAATTTTAACGACTTAAAAGGTTGGCAGGCAATTTCATTTTTTCATAAACTTTAATGTTCATTTTTTCGTTGATTCGTCATCCTAGGCTGAATCCCAAATGGCTTTATATGCACTACATAAAGTATAACAACGGCATTCTAAAACTTGCAACGTGCACTATATGTCCAATAGAACTTCACCTGAGATTCAGTCAAAAAAAAAAGTAGCAGGAAGAAAATAGCCGACTGTAACAAAGTGAAAGTACATTTTTGCCCTTACAATTTTACGCGAATAAGGGTCACAAGTATCCCCATTAAAACTACTCTTATTAGTAGTGTGTTACTACCTGCCTCTGCCGACAACATCGCTACGTTATTAGGCCCGGTCACTAAATCTGATCACTAGAGATGCATTCGAGACTCAAACGGCAGGTGTAAACGGCTATCCAGGTGATCCGATCGCAAGTGGACAGCAGAGACGGATGTTAATATCAGGTCTGAACAGCGCCTGTGAAGCATCATGTATGGCTGCATAGAGGAACTGACTCACTTGTCTTTATTAATGCAGGAGGATGAATTCCAAAGTGAAAAGAAGTATTTCCAAAAAAACAACAAATGACCTAAAACATTATCTCTTATTTTATGCACCATTCTGCTCGTCTATCCAACACAAGCACGACACACTTGTGCAAACAACCAGAGTAAGAAGAAGAAAAAAAGAAGCTTGTCTTCTTTTCAAATCCAAACAAAGACAGATCAAAGAGGGACAGCATTATGTGCAATTTGCAACCCCCTAAATTAATTACCAATAAAATGCCTCGAGAGCGACTCATCACGTTAGCAGGTTCGTTCTTGGCAGGCCAAGTCAGTCACTTGACCTGAACACCACCGAGCAAAGTTGAGCAGAGACTGAACACAAAAAGCCCCAAAGCAGCAACTGAAAATTTCCTCATTACTCGTATGGGTCACTTCGGGCAGTCATTGATTACAAAGAACTTGCAACCAATTTTATTTAAGATCACTTTGTCTAATTAATTTTGCTTCCAACGAAATGGGGATGAGGTTGTGCGCTATATATAAACAAGACTGTTTCTCCTCCATGTTTCACCTGATATAGATGTAAATACCCTCAAAAGAAAGCTGACACTCTGGTGCTTTAACCTCACAGTCACTTGTCGCTATCCATTAGCAATGACTAATGCATGGCACTGTATGTTGCTCACTGAATTACATCATGCGACGTATACAAAAACAATGATTCAGTCATGAGTCAGATGACAAAGCAACCGTAACATGAGCTTTAACACTAACAGTTGCATTTTTTTAAGACAGGATGGTTCTGGGCAGCTGAAGGTCCAATTAGTGTAGTCAGTACAAGACTATGCAACTAACTTTATAAGGCCAACTTGTGGTCTGAATAGCATCTGACACATGGGATTATTCCAATTTTCTGGTTGCTATAGTGGGAGTCATTTTATGATGGAAAATCAGAAGCTCACCTCAATTTTTCTCATGACAAGCAAACCGTCCACCACTTTCCCTGAAATTAAGAGTAATAATTAAGGAATTAACAAGTAATTATCAAACCAAATATGCAAACATCAAGGTTAGGATTAATCTAGTTTTATGTTCAATTCAAGCTTTTCACTCTATGGAAAACGCCTGATAGACGTGTAAAGCTATACTCATCATGTCTCTATTTTTAAAAGTGTCTTGGAGAAAATAATTCATGTATATTTGAAAACACACTTCCCTTTCCCAAACATAGCATGGTGTTTAGTAGGACCCGACATTTACGCGATGGTCACCTGGACACCTGGGCTAGATTTGCTCTCACTCACCGAACACTACGTGCTTCCCGTCTAACCAGTCACATTTTGTGCAGGTGATGAAAAACTGACAGCCGTTTGTTCCTGGGCCACTATTTGCCTATGTAGGGAAAAAAAAAAGGAATGGAGACATGTTAATAAGAAGTGAAAATTCACAGCTGGAAAAAATGCAAATACTGACCAGCAGTCAACCAGTAATAATGCAACTCCCACAGTGTGAACCCCCCCCTTTAACTCCAGAATGGGGTGGAATGGTATGAACTGTACAATGCAGTTTTACAGTTGGTGTATCATGATATATACATTTACAGCATTTAGCAGACGCCCTTATACAGAGCACAGGGTCATGACACAGTGTCCTTGGAGCAGAGAAGTGGGAGCTTGGCGGTCCTGAGGTTTGAACCCATGACCTTCTGATTAGTAGAACAGAACCCTAACCACTGAGCCACCACTGCAATGATATCTATTTGCAACTTCACATTTTCAAAGAGGATGATGTTAAATGACTCAACACTGCTGTGGAAAAAAACCCTCCATTTAGGTCTTTTATGCTTTATCATGTTTAGGTATACTAGAACTCTACTGATACTGTAAAAAAAAAGTGCAGTCATTGACTAACCGCATAATAAACACTCATAAAAGTCCAACCCAATTAAAATCATTGATCCTTAAAAGGCACCCAAAACGTCTTGTGAAACTTCATCATGAAATTCAGATCCTGTTAATATCCAAATTGGAAACGCCCCCCCCAAGCCTACATGCCCTTTCCCTGGTAAACCCCTACTGCATGGCCTGTATTTGCATATTGGAACACGGTTGGCTCTGATATTTTATGATGCAATAACATTTGCTTGTCGTATGTTCAATAGTCAGATTGCCCAATGAGATTTTTAGCTTCCCCCAACCATTGCAGTGATTTTTACACTTTGACAATTTTTTACACTTAGTCTGCACACTTTAAGTAATTCCCTCAAACAGATTTAACCATGAAAAAAAGGTTTTATAAAAGTTTAGGGTGACTTTAAGGCCCCATTTACACCTCACATTAATATGCGTTTTTCAGTGATTCAATCATTATTGTGAATACACCTTATTTTAATGTGGTCAAACTGTCCACAGGACACATGGCAACACAATGTGACTGAATCAGGACCTCTGGAGGAAGCCTGGCTCGCATTATGATCAGATCTGAAGCAGGAATAAACGCAATCTGTACAGTGTGTTTGCATCAGGTTAGCATGAAGGTGAAAGAAACACCCCACAGGATAAAACGTCATCAAATTATATATATATTTTAAAAAATGGCATAACATAAAATTAGAGCAAAGAAATCCACGAAAATAAAGATGCCTCTTATACAAAAAAGTAATCTCTGGCAATCCTGCTCCTCTTATGTTGACAGCTGGCTGACTCCCTACACTCTGCCAAGCTATCCAGCTTATTTGCACATTGCACAGGAGAATTAAGATTCGATCACAATACTTACAAAATGCAGACGATGAGAAGAAGAAGAAAAAACAAACACAAGGATCGGATTGTTTATTATACAGATGGGGTAAATCTGGTAGATTTGTAAATTCTGACACTTTTTGCCAAATCCTCTAGCACTCCATGAAAAACAACTTTTTTATTAAGTCGGGTCTTTTTTTGAAAATATTTCTAATATTATAACGTTTGAAAATATGTTATAAAAAATAAATAGCTGTAGGACTTTTTGTTTTCTTTTGTTAATATTTTTTCTTCATTTAGAGGTGTCCCACTCCAAGACAACTCTACTATGATCGGGTAAAATGG
>JAOUQW010000033.1:5541533-5552526 GCA_028565825.1 Olivaichthys viedmensis
CACACACACACACACACACACACACACACACACACACACACACACACACACACACACACACACACACACACACCATATGGTGGACACTTTTTATTGATGAACAGAATAGAGGGGAGATGTGCACAGCAACAAGTATTTGCTTACCTATAAAGTGCTATATAAACTAGCCAATAAGTGTAGCTACAAGGTAGGTGTACCGAATACAATTGCAACTGAATTGATATATTATGTGTCAAAAATAACGAATGCAGGCAGCAAAATGCTAATACAGCTAAGCAGAGTGTCTTAGCAGAATAATGTAGCTGTTACAACAAGCCCAACAAAAAATATTAAATAAAATAAATGATCTAAACAAAGGATCCACAGTTCTTTACTTGCGGTACAAAGCCAGCATTAGATCTATATGAACACAAAACAATATACAGAGCCCTCCACAATTATTGGCACTTTTTATAAAAAATGAGCAAAAATGAGAAACTACTTACATTTGCTCTCACAAAAAATATTCTAATAGGAATTTCTTCTTTTTATTTTATTTTAAATAATGGCACAATTATTGACACCCCCCCAGGAATATAAATAAATGCAAACAAATTGGCATCCTCGAAAAAATTACTTGTAAATTGCTTTCAGTCTCCAGGAACTCTGTTGTTGTCTTTGACCATTTCCGGTTTTCCTGGAGTATAAATATGAGGATGCACACGTGTAAAACCCCTTTGTTATGGATCACCAAATGGAGCGATCAACCAAAAAAAAAAAAGAAAGACAGATAGTTGTTGACTTGCACAAGTCAGGTAACAGATATTTAAAAAAAAGAAAATTCCATTTAAAAGCAATTTAAAATACCATTAAACACAATTAAACACAAGCATGGCCATGATGAAAAATTGAAAATTTGCCAGGATTTGTACCCGTCAGCATACTGCCCCCCTGCACAGTGAGGGAGGCAAAGAAGAGCCTAAAGAGAACAGTTTCAGAATTGCACAGTTTAGTTGTTTCTTGGGGTCATCAAGTTTTAAAAAAATCAACTATTAGACGATACCTCTATAAAAACAAGCTATTTGGAAGGGGGGCACTGATGGAGCTCTTCCTGAGAAACTACAATTTGAATTGTGCTTTGTGGTCAGATGAGACCAAAATCGAACTTTTTGGCTCTGCACACCATCGTTTGGAGAAAAAAAAAAAAAAAAGGCACTGCATACAAGGAAAAGCCCCCATACACACTGTAAAATATGGAGATGGGTCATTGATGCTTTGGGGCTGTTTTGTGGCTGGTGATCCAGGGGCTCTTGTAAAGATTGATAACATCATGAAGTACCAGGATATTTTACCCCAAAACCTTGTTACCTTTGCTCAGAGATTAAGACTTGGCTGTAGATGGATCCTTCAACAAGACAACGTCCCCAAATAAACATCCAAATCAAATCTTTTTTTTTTTTTTTTTTTACCCCATTTTTCTCCCAATTTAGTCGTTGCCAATTTCCCCCCACTAGCTAGCTAGTTCTCTCCTATCCACCAACCGGGGAGGGCGGGGCAAACATGTGCTTCCTCCGGAACACATGAAGCCTACCGCCGTATTTTTGCAACGTCACAGGGCAGTCCCGCACGCTTGGAGGAAAGCGCCAACCGCCCTCTTCCGTATGCATGAGCTCACAGACACCCACGATTGGCTGGTGCCACTTCTGATCGACAGGAGAGAAAGTGTATCGCCATCCCTCTCACCCAGAGACGGCCAATTACGCTCTCTTAGACTCCCGGCCACGGATGGCTGCGGCATCGTCGGGGCTCGAACTAGCGATCTCCAGACGAATATTTACTCCATTTGAACCTCACCTCGTTGACTTTTTTCTGGCCGGGTGAGGGGACTGGGCTGTGATCAGTGCTGTCAGCTTCGCTATCACTGTTGCTGGCTTCGCTGTTGGCGCTGGCCCCACTGGCGTGCCGGAGCTTCTTCTTCTCGTCCCGGCTCTGGTTCTGGTGCTTGTAGTGCAGCACAGCCTCAAAGTTCATCACGGCCCAGGCGTGCCAGGCCTGTGCGGGTCACATTTAATTTGTTTTTGAACACTATACAAGTATGAGAATCACTATGCTGCCACTTAGAAGTCTTACTCCTTTATGACAAAATGGTAATCTTACATTCACAGGATCTTTCCTAACCTCCTGAATATTTTTTCTTCCCCCAAAAAACACTATGGATCAAAAATGTGGCCTGTGCCATGTTCAACCAATGTGCCATAGACTGGTACATAGTTACTTTTCAGACCAAACTACATAATGTTTGATCAAACAAGCAAAGAGAAACATGTTTTGGAGGCGATGACATCATTATCCACAATAACATGGACAGGGTCAATAGTAGCAGCCATAGAGAAGCGATTACAATTGTTCTGACTCATTCTCTTACTCAAACATAACAATTTGGAAACATTGGATTGCCAACTGTTATAAACAACATGAGGGAGGTAGATGAAGCCAAGCAGAGACTAAACCCAACTGAAGGTTAATTTAATGCGGGGTATGAACAGAGCCGCTACAAGTTGAGGAAATATTAAGCTAAACACTGGTGAAGATTCGGAACATGGTTTTAAAACAGGTGACATCATGGAAACGTTAACTTTAGACCACTTTGCTATCCAATGAAGTGCGGAAGTTCACCTTGTACCAGTTGCGGTCATGCTCAGTGGAGTGACTGTAGTACTGAAGCACTTTTGGAATGGTGCTTTCATTGATGCCCTGAAGACTCAGCTGCCATTCACCCAACTTCAAGAAACACCTGCACAGAGGAAAGAGAAGAGCAACGAGTCAGAGATAGGAGGAAAGAGGGGAAGAGTGGCACAATGTGAAGAGAAGTATCTTGAGCGTTTCCAACTTTTGCTTCACTGATTAAAAAATAAGACGAAATAAGGGGATTATTCATCCAGCTGTGAACTGAAGTTTTTCTAAGACTTTATTTCTTCCATTCTTGGTGTCACATCTCTTTCATGCTTGAATAGTAGGGCTGGCCCAATAATTTGAATACTCGCGTATTCGTCCTTTAGGTTGGTATTCGTTTCTCTTTTTAGTATTTGGAAGCTTTGTCTTTTTTAAGCCACAAGAAATGTAGCCTAAACTACAATACATTTGATCAGTAAAGGCCTTTAGCTAGAACAGTTATTGTTAATATATGGAAAATGTTAAAAAATAAATAAATTCTGCGACGCTGTTCATTTTACACCGGTAGCGGCGTGTGTGTTAAGTACGCTGGGCATGGAGCATTCAGTTCTGTGCTTTCTTGCATTGGTTTAGTAAATATAACGTGCAAATATATGTACTGACCGTCAGATCATTATAAACGTGCATTATTGTATATGATCACATAAAGTTCTTAATCCAGTAAGATTTTAATTTCTACGCTCTGTGGCAATTAGAACTTTCACAAAGTTTGAATTTTAACCGACACCATCGCGCACTGCTACAGCAGGACTACAGGCTGAAAAATAGTCCGTGTGCTGTTTAGATGATGGCCATACACTGCATAATAGAGCAGGAATATTGTATTCTGTATTGTTTCTAGCTAGAAACCACGCAGAAGCCAGCAAAGACTCGAGCAAAAAAATATGCTTGGTGTGCATGTCAACCGTGACTTGCGCTTACCGCGTCGGGTGTAAGATGGGCTTAAGAAAGCACATGTTTGGGAGCACTTTAAATTATCGGACGATAAGAATCAAAATTTGTGGTAAGAGGTAGGTGCATCATGGAGGCACGACAAGTTTGATGAATCATCTAAAATATGTAAGTATATATACAGTATATATGGCTTATTATTATCAATACATCGTTGCCGCCTACTGAATATATTTTGAAGTGCAGTAACGAACATACTTAAAATTATGGGTCATCATGAAAGTATATAAGTAATAAGTATTATTGTTATTTAAGCATGGTTTTGAGAACAAGTATACAAAGCCTGTAAAATGCTGTTCGAGCCAGGCCTATTGAATAGTCCTACTATGCTCACAAGTCCCTACTGGAAACTACAAGAACGTCATCCATCCCCCATATACTGGACGATTACAATTCAAATCTAGGCCCAAAGTCCAGTTTCTCAGGAAACTTAGTCATTTCATTTGCTCTCTGTTACTCAAATACTCAAGATTTTTGACAAAAGTTTATTTTCCACACAAGAAGATAAAACAAACTAGATGTGTCTTCGGACAGGAACTGTGTGGGAAAGACTAAAAATGATGCACTGGCAGACAGGAGGTTAAATAAGCTTGATTTGTCATTCTTGGACGTCATTACTGAAGTGATGGAGTGGAATTTACTGAACACTCCTGAGATGCTCATTTGACTCACATGTGCAGTGAGTGCTGTCATCAGGCCAAACTCGGTCCCATTTGTGCTTTCCTTTTCCATAAATCTTGTACATGCTGGGAGAGGCTCAAAGAACGCAGTCAAGCTAACTGTGTTTAAGTGAGCGTGGGCCAGAAGCATGATCTGCCTGCACTTCTGACCAACACTGTGATGTACTGTCTACTGTGCCAAACCACAATAAGCACATAGTGCTGCAGAGTTATGCAATTCAGTTTAGTCACGTACAAATCATCATACAGAGCTACAACACAAAGCTTAAGTCAGAAAGTCTGGGGAAAAGGGTCATTAACAATCTCATCAGGGTAAGGCAGTAGTTTAACGGTGCAATGATCCATTACTACTACCAGTTTCTTTGTTGAGCCAAATGCTGTTCAGGTCCATAGGTGCAACTGAGTATGCTTTTGTTCTGTCTATCAAGTAATCAGTGTTGGACAGAAGAGCAGTCCCCCAATAGCGCTTTTCCACCGGACAGTGATGCACAGCTCGGCAAATTAACCGTGATCCCACATTTTGTCATTATTTCCACTGGCAAACAAGCCGTGCTGACAAGCCCCTCTCGTCCAGATACCATGCATGCTGAGTCGGGACATATGGGCGAAGCTAAAAATATTGCAGACCATTGACCATTTCCCCACAGTAATCTTTCTTTTGTCGCTGATATTTAGCTTAATGTTACATTTCTTACCCGTGATCCACATAAAATCTACCCTCTTCAAGTTAAGCCAAATCTAATGGCTTCTTATTCACATAGGGTATAACATAATGGCACTGTACTTCCTACATAGGGTATCACATAATGGCACTGTACTTTCTACATAGGGTATCACATAATGGCACTGTACTTCCTACATAGGGTATCACATAATGGAACAGTACTTTCTACATAGGGTATCACATAATGGCACTGTACTTCCTACATAGGGTATAACATAATGGCACTGTACTTCCTACATAGTGCACTACATGCACACTAAAACGGCTTTTGATATTCAGCCACAGAAAATGCACAACTCCTGGTGTTTATGTTGTCGTCTGACAAGGTTTGCACGCAAACAATCTTTCTATTTTCAGTAAGGTTAAAGTGTTGGCACCCTCGGCTTCGATTTTGTCATTTTGCCGCTTTTAAAACAAACTCGCCGTGTCTTGTGCTCAATAGTTTCCTCTTAGAAGGAAAAGACACGTCACACACATTTTAACATAAAATAAGCTATATGCCTGTGCGAATTTGCAAAAGCCTGTGCGAATGTCATGTAGTATTAGTATTTTACCGATCGTACCCCAGAGAAACTCCTCGTACTTTCACGGGTAGCGTTATGTGAAGGAAAACCAACACAAGCACTCTGCCAAGATAAATAGTCCTGGGTTCAAATGAGTTACCATGTTGTGCCGTAGCGCACTGCCCAGTGGAAAAGTGCTTTGTGTTAAGCTATACATTTGCATGGTTGGCAGTGGGTGTGTGATGGTATACAGCTATAACAGTATACTGTAATGAGGAATATGAAATACGAACATCGCCAACACTATGCTACACCCCATAACGTCACAAAAAAGTTAAAGCGGGGTAGTCTACTTTTTAAAGAACGAATGAAAATCTGACACAATTACAAATATTTGAGCAGTTTTCCTAACTAACTAACTGAACACTCGCACTGCTGCTGCAGTGTTATATAATTTTCTTAAAAATGAGAAATTATAAGCAGACTGCGACTTGTTGGATGTACTGCACACAGATGTTTACCAAAACCCATGATTTAAGCAAGCAGCATGCCGAGATTAATGTTAAAAGATTTACTTTTTACAAATATTGGATTAATTTGTGCATGGAATTCTGGATGGTGGGAATTTGATTTCACCTCTAACTCCTCTGAAATACCCGTGGCATTTCATGTTTTAAAATTTTATATTCAAATTATTGCTGGTGACTGCTTCCTAGTGCTCACACAGCTCCTGATTCTGCAGAGAGTGAGTGAGCTATGTCTTCCTGCAATGTGAACTCATTTGAGGTAAAAAAATAAAATAAAATAAATAAATAAATTTTAAAAATTGACTCAGAACGGGCAGGAAATATGGAAAAGCTGTCATGGCTGGAGATGAAAGTACATCAAATTTTTTAGATCATGTGTGATGACCATCCATCATATTACAAGAAAATGCGAAGAATGAGCTGATTGCAAAAGATTTCATTAAAAAAAACAACAACCACCTGTCAACACAAAGCCTACATGAATCTCATCACTGTATGAACAGGTTGAGAAATCAGGCATCAGAAAAAACTTTGTCTTCTATTTGATTCTTGTTAAAAAGATTATAGTCCCAGAAGGAATGGCAAAACGGTCCAGGATCCAATCTATTTTGACTGCCTTTATAGTCAGGAACTGTCTGAAGAGAATATCGGTTTTAAAAGTATAAAAGAAATAAAGATGTTTATAGAACTTACTGAAGGTTTCCACAGAAACCCAAAACATTCTACTAAACAGTCGAGTGTGGAAATTGCTAATCACGTGCTCCTCTCCAACTGCAGAGGACGGGTTAGCAGCACTTATGTACTCCCAAACACCTGTCTATTTGCAAGCGGCTACGAGAGATGGCAGAAAATTCCTAAGAGGACCACGCGGAGGGAACCAGGTGTGCCCATTCCTGCACAACCCATCATTGCCGAACTATTTTGGGGTGAAAGTATGCCAGAGTGTCTGAAGAGGGAAAGGTGCAGAACCTTATCAGACAGACGTTTCCCCCCCAGACGAATTCCACAAATGCTGCAAAGGCTCCAAGCTACAGTTACGACATGAATGAAGATTCCTGGCCACACTTACACGGCTCCCTGCATGACCTCAATCATACTGTATGAGGGAACTGGGTTTGTGCTAATGTGCTGTCAGTTGGAGAGCTCGAGCCAAACTTCTTATTTAAAAGTAAGAATGAAAACAGTACAGTCAGTATTCGGTTTAAAAAAAAAAAAAAGAGCCTGACAATCACGAGCTGTCCGTAGGGCATTGGGGCGGTTTCACACTTACGGCCCAAATACTCGAATCTGTACCCAGGGTTGATTCTGGGCTCATTTGGGGAAAGTGTCTGCAAAACATCATTGCAGGTTTGTTTTCAAACTGCAGATCAATTGTGCAATTCAGGGGGGGGGGGGAAGCTGTAAAACATTATGTGTTTTGATGACTCCAAAATGACTATGAAAGTTTTATAGCATCAAGAGTGATGTTAATACAAAAATTAATACCCAGAATCCCTCTTTTTTGGGAAAGCGGTAATCAAATCTTGAAGTGGAGACTTAAATAATATACTGGAATTATCTATGTCTAGTCATTTCTCCTTTATTAATAAATTTTTAGATAAAAAAAACAAAAAACTTTTAAATGAATTTTAAATAACTTTTTCCCAAAATACTTTAAATACCAAACAAAATCTCTCTAAAAAAACAAAAAAAAAACCTTTGGGTGTGTGGTTTATATTAGATAAATTACATCTACTACATTGTAGAAGAGTTTAGTGACTAGAATAATGACTGTTCATAAAATATGACGACAGGTGACTACAAACTTTTGAACGCTAGCGTATGTAGTCACTTGCATTTAAATGGCTTCTCTTCACTTCATATATCAAGATGACATTCCATCTCTTCTGCAGACCACAATTGTGAATCTTAAAACGGGAAGTAACACAACCAATTAAATCAATCACGATCATTTATGCCAGGCCCCGATAGCGGATCGCTTTCACTCATGGTGTTGTCCACACCAAAGTTCACTTGAAGCAAACCACAGACCACAGTTTTCAAGTGGACTCGAGATCGGTTTCCTGGAATGCACCCTGGTTCAAAAACTTTCACACTTGACGAATCGTACCAGACTCTCGTGTAAATGGCCTTGTGTCAGGGGAAAAGAGTGCAATTGTGAAAACACTCTTAGATTTAGCTCATAAAGTACCTCGAGACTCATTCTGTTATTCAATCAGCTTATGGCTTCCTCCGTTATCACAATCTTATGCAACTTTCTTTTGGTGTTAACATTAATATTCCGAACATTGGACAAGGAATGGCTTCATGCTAAATATCTTGTCTTTACAAGTATACAAAACGAATGCATGCATGGAAGATCATGAAAGGAGGAAAGTCGTGCCAGAGCGCGTTAATAAGGGCTAAGTATCAAGTGTTCATTAAAGTGCCAATGCCTTAACAAGAGGCCATGGGGTGAGTGAGGTGGCAGATTATCTGATATTTCCAGGACAAGCCAGCATGTGGGTACAAGTGCTAACAGCACATCACAGCTCTGGAACGTACCTGGGCCTAAGCTAAAGACGATTAGACCGAAGTGAGAGAAAAAGTGCAGGACAAGGGGGGAAAAAAAGAGAAAAAGGGAGAGAATAAGAGCGTATGAAAGCTTTGCTGTGATGGGAGGACACAGAACATCCTGTTCCGATTTAACAGAAAAGGATTTTGTATGAAAGGCAATATGTACAATTTTAGACGACTTCACTGTTCTACAATACGCTACTCTACTCTGCTCTGCTCTATTTCTTGCCACTGTGGATAATACTATCAGAAACAGTTGTTCAGTCCAAACTTACAGCTAACAAGAGGATTTCTAATGACCGCTGCTGCTTATTATTTGCTAGAAAACAGTCAGTAGGCAGCTGAGCGCTTCGGTTCTGGGGCTGTTAAACATTTTTTTAATTAAAGGAAAAAAGGCGCACAAAGGAACGAAAGCTGGCACATGTTCACACACCAGCACTTCTCACTCTCACTGGAGATGCTGGGATTTAAATATTGATGTGTTACATAAATAACAAAAACAGTTCTAGTGTAAATTTGAAAAATTTAACAAAGTAGTTGCAAGTGGGTGTGTGTGTGAGAACAACAGGGACAATGAACTAATGGCATGAGTAGCAAAGCTTTGTGTGTATATGGGAGAGTATGCATTCAGTAATGAGCATGTGTGTGTGTGTGTGTGTGTGTGTGTGTGTGTATGTGTGTGTGTCCAGACCTGGCCATGAGCTTGTGCAGTTCCTGCTTGTGCTGTTGGTCCTCGGCTGCGATGGCATGCTGCGCCTGCTGCTGCATGGCCTGTACAAAGTGCTGCATGTGCTGGAACGCATCGATCTGCATGAAAGGGAAAGAGATAAAGAGAGAGCAAGAGAGACGAAATCTAAATACTGACAGACTTTTTATAATATGTAAAAATAAGGGGAAAATCTGACGCGAGATGGCTTTATACATTCGGCAACTTCATATCTCGTGCAGAATTCTTCCTGCACGACTGAAAGTACTTCTTATGTGACTAATTTTCCATCAAAATGCAATTTGTCCCCTTTGAACGTCTTCTGATTTTTGGCGACGCCACTACGCACACATGGCAAGGAGAAAATGAATATTAACCAATAATATCATGTCATCTATTACCTCTCCCTCTAACCCCAATCATCATCATCGAGCAAAAACACTATACATTATTTCCCCGTCTGAGTGATGGAATTCACTTGGAAATACGTCAAGTTCTGTTTCAAATCGTCTTGGCTCCTGGTCGCCAAAATACATCCTGAGGGAATCAAGCACGGTGTGTGGAATATTAATTTGTGTTAAATTGTCATCCTGTAAAGTCTGGTGAATGTCATACAGAAAGAACATAGTGTGATTTACAGCTCCAGAGATGTAAGAGAGTTGTAGATGCCAGTGGATGGCAAATGTCTTTCTGCATCCCTTTAAGTGTTTTTGACACTCACACACACACACACACACTACACACACACACACACACACACACACTACACACACACACACACACACCATCGTTTCAGACATCAAGGCTAAGTATCTCCCGTCTGCACTTGATGTTTCCCACGCGGTTTGAAGCAGGGTGAGGTAGAACGTGTTGGTGATGGTGCCTTTGGTGCCACCATGTGGTAAAATGTAGTCATTACAGCGTATAACAAGAATTATTGTAGAAGGCATTTAAAAAAAAAAAAGGCAATACACCTAATGTTATCAGCACTTGCTCAGTCCCAGCGAAGGAGGCGTGGCCTCACAGCACCTGTCAGACCCAGTAAGGGGGGCGTGGCCTCCCACTCCTCAAAGCGTTTTTTAATTAAAATTGAACAGTTTGTCCAATACTAAATCACTGTATAACAGTGAAACAGCTCTGAATTGCATTGTGTTTAATTGTTCACTGTTTGAAATGTATCTATTATGCATTTATCGAGATGTACACCTTACCATCTCAGAAGGAGAACTACACACCCCTAGCATCCACCATTCACGCTCCATTATTTCTCTCCATCTCTGCTGACTAGAGACAAGAGTGAGGTTCTGATGAAGGTTTAACACAAAACACTGGCCTTAAAGCGCTCAGTGTTACTATGCAGAGGATGCAGCGAGCTTCACTTTTTTAGAGAAGGCTGGAGAGAAATGGGAGAGACGAGGGAAAATGGGAGGGTGAAGGGAGAAGGACACAGAAAATAAGAAGAGGAAAGAAGGAGAGATGAAGGAATGAAAGGGAGTAATAATAATAATAATGCTTCTTTATTGTCACATATACATATACAAGTACAGTGAAATTATTTTATTCGCATATCCCAGCATGTTGGTAAGCTGGGGTCAGAGGTCAGGGTCAGCCATGATACAGCGCCCCTGGAGCAG
>JAOUQW010000033.1:5562383-5575205 GCA_028565825.1 Olivaichthys viedmensis
TAAACAACCAAAATACTTTAAATACCAAACAAAACCTATAAAATTACCTTCTGGTGTTTGGTTTATATTAGATATATAAGATCAACACTAAAAAAATGGAACGCACACTCAGGGTAAGAACTGTCACTCACTTGTTGAGCCAATGAGAAGAGGTCCTGGTGTAAAGCAAGCACTGCCCTGTAGAAGGCACCGTCATGGGTGTCTCTTGGGATCATACAGGTGTACTCCTCCATACTGTCCCAGTGCCCTTTGAAACAAAAAGACAGCAATAAAAAATATTGGGGGGAAAATCGGTTCATGATTCAGAGTGAATCATTTTATCAAAATATAAACTAGGTGAAGAAATTCTGAACAAGCAGCCGAATTGAATGCCTAGCCCACATATCAAAATATGAAGAGCAGCTGGTCCAGTGAAATAATTACAATTAA
Organism: Olivaichthys viedmensis; assembly: GCA_028565825.1. Lineage (NCBI taxonomy): Eukaryota > Metazoa > Chordata > Actinopteri > Siluriformes > Diplomystidae > Olivaichthys > Olivaichthys viedmensis. The sequence continues at coordinate 5,562,813 of JAOUQW010000033.1, forward strand.
TCAATGAAGTATACATAAAGAGTAGATTTATCAAAGCTTATTTCATACAAGTATCTTTACAGTGCCATAAGGCAGTTCTTTTGTTCGGGGCTATAGGATTTACTGGAGGTAAGATCGGTCCTGTCACAAGTATCTGTCACAGCATATCACTGCGGTTTCTTTAACGCTCCAGCAGTAGTAGGCTGTAAAAGTGATTCAACACAACCTACATACATGCTTTTTTAAAAGAATATAAGCAGAGCTTGGGCACTGTATTATGTCAAGTAACAGTATAATTGTAATATGTTACATTACATTACAGATTCCTATAAAAACAGAAATAATGGTACTGTTTAGGAATAACAAAAAATGAAGCGTGCGTGTTCTTTACCCAGGCCCCAGGCTGCGGCGGCTGCCATGCGTGCCATCTTGGCCTGCGTCTCCTCACTAACCAGAGTCCATTCCTCACAACACTGCTGGTGTAGCTGACCCCTGAGAGAGAGAGAGAGAGAGAGAGAGAAAGGGGTTAAGGTACCTTCAATGAGATTTGTTTGCAATCAGCATTTTCTACTTATTCCTTTGTCAAAATCTTTAAACCTTTGAACAGTTGCTGGTAGAAGAATCAACCACTCAACCAAAGAGACAGGGGAGGCTACAAGCTCTCCATCATAATGACAACTTTCGTCTGTCTTTTATCAATAGATTTTCGCCATAAAGCCACTGACCTGTGTTGAATATGGCTCTGATAGACTGCTAAACGTCATGACATCATATCACAACCAGGAAGCATGAAGCTGTGAAACAAATAGGCCCTCTGATACGGCCTTTTCCAGAGCTAGGTCTGAAAAAATTTGTAAAAGCCTTGGCAGACAATGTTTGTCATGGGGGGGCCAAAAAGAGGTCACTACACAGAGAGGGTCCCAGTGTGTGACGGCACTCAGACGGTTTTGGGGGTGAGGCGCGAATTAAATGCTTTCCCAGCTGACTGGAGGACATATTATATGAGCTATAAGAACATAATGAGCTTATGCTATATGCCTGTACAGCATACACACACGGGGAGTATGGAAAAAGGAGCTAGGCTACAGACACGCCGCGACAGGCTCACACGTGAAACAAAATCCCCATGAGTGCAGAATCTTGCTGCAATATCCTTAAAGAAAATAGTAACACGCAAAAAGTTGGCCGGGCGTCTCTTGGCTGAATGTGAAAATATTGGTGTAAAGTGAAGAGTGGACACTCATGGATTCAATTAGCCCTAGAAACACAGACCTCATATTTATGGGCACCTTGTCGTGCATATTAATTTTAAAGAATGTGGTTTTGGAAGACAGCCTAAAAGGATACATTAAAACAAAAATAGCACTGAAGTTTCTCCACCATCTAAAAACGGTCATCATCACAGGAGTTAAAAAAAAAAAAAAAAGAGCCATTTCTACTCATTCTCCTGGTGAAGTTGTTCGTACAAAATGTAGATTATGAAGTGGCTGGACATAATGTGCATCACATGATTTGATTTCCAAATTAGACTCATCACCTTTTATCATGTCATCTGGTAAATGGCTTCGTAAATGGTACTCATTCTATGTTCCTCATATTCATGTGTATTTATTCTCAGAGACTGAGCCTATGACCCCTGAGGCAGGTTTCTCAGAGTGATTCCACAGTCATTGCGCAAAAGAAAAGAGCATCCCAGCCTATGACGCCACTGTACACACTGTCCCGCTACGCCTCCCAGCAAATGTGTGCTGTTCCTTTTACAGGAAATGCTCCCCATTTTCCTTTCTTCTTGCCCAGTCGCTCTGTCAGATTCCATCAGGGATATTAGGAATTTAGTGGACAAGAACAAAAGTACGACCAGTCAAAACTTGGGTTCACACCCTTCCCCTGGGAACATTAGATTCGCATTTCAATTTGTTTTACCCTACTCCTAATTACAGCAATTAAATGTTAAACAGGGTTTGAACGTATGGAGATGAAGAGGAACAATGAAAGGGCAAGAATATTGACTATGATGTTGTTGAAAGAGAAAGGTTGCCATAGTTCCTAAAATCCAGAAAACTCTTATTGTGAGAAAATGCATAAACTGCTCCAACCTTACTTTTACTCAAATTGAAAATCAAATGAGATTATCAGACCGTGGGTGTACGCAGAAAGGTGATCCGTGCACCTACCATTCACCCAGCGCCTCTAAACAGCGCATGCGGCCCAGTATGAGCTCTGGGTCCTCTTTGTTCATGTCAATCTTCTTATCGTAGGCCACCAGAGCATCTTCCCACTCATGTAGCTTCTCATACCAGGTGGCCTGGATCTCCTATAAAAGTTGAAAGTAGTAATGTGGCACAATTACTATCCGAACTTGTGCATGACTCTAAATGAATATTATTAGAAAGAGGAAAAACAGCATTCAATGAAGAAGTTAAAGCCATTGATCTAGGGAACAATCCATTTCCCAAACATACTTCGAGGTTCCAACAATAATACACCAGGCCTGGTTAGAAGTAATATAAAGTAAAACCAATTAATTACATAGTATAATGAAAAGCTTTGAATTCATATCCAGTGAATGGGGTATAATAAGATGCCTTTTTTTTTGTGATTTTGAACAACCAAATTTCACCTAATTTTTCTATGCAAGCTCGTGCACACCCTTTCTAGAGAGGACACAGTGTTGAAGTCTGATGATCAAAAAAAAACAAAGCAGACGAACGCTCACTGGGAGGTCTTCAGTTTGAAAGCTTCAGGCCTGCCACCTTGGTTTTGTAACGGTGTCAATAGGGCAATCCAGACAAAATAAACACACGTGTACACACACAGCAGTTGAAACAAGTCAAATGGCTTTAGTTTACTGTTCACTGGACATTATATGAGGGCATCATATAATCATATGCTGTTTTTGGTGACACTTTGAATAAAAAAAAAAAAGAATAAAAAATAAAAAACAGATTTCCTATATCAAAGAAGAAACTTAAATTAAAGGTTGGCCTTCTGTGTCACCGAGTGCAAAAAAAATTCTTCATATGACTTCTTCAGCACACATCTGTCCATCCTTCCCATTTCGTTCAGCAAAGACCCCCTTAAAATAACCTTCATCTCATTCTATACAATTTAAATCACTGCCGAATATAATATGCAGGCCCGAATATAATTCTCAGGCCCGGTGCTTTCCAGGAAACCGACCTGGTGAGTAATGTGTTATTTTCATGTGACCTAATTTAGTCTGCATACTGCAAAGAAAAAGTAAAGACAACTCCAGAGGGAAAGTAAATGTTTGGCTTGATGGGGTCTCCAGCAAACCGTTCACCCATCATGTACCGCCCCTGGAAATGTGCACTTCGCTATTTTACAGAAAGTCGCATTTGAGGAACTTCGATGAAACAGTCTCACTTAGTCGTCAAGTACTCCCAGGCAATCCCATTTTTCTTCCATTCCAGCTCCCAACACACCTGAGCCAGAAAATCAAGTGCTGTTTACCGGACTCTAATGTACTCCAAGAGAAAAAAAATTTAATAAAATGGACTGGAAAAAAAGAGGCCAAATCTACACACTCAAAGTAGATCATAAAAAAACAAGTCTTTGTAAATGATTGTTGTTTCATACGATAGTCTTTTAAATGTCCTTATACATGCTGCTTTCTATACAAGTTTAATCATGGTTCCTGTGCCTCAAAGAACACAAGTCTGCCTTGTTATCAGCTGTTTGGACCAGTTCTCACTTTGCTAACACCACAGAAGGCACACAAAGACGCGACTGAGGAGGAAAATCAGACGAGTCGTGCAATTGTATCTTGAAACACTTAGGTATCACAAGGGAGAAGCAATCAAGTCCTAACAAAAAGAGCCTGTCCGCTGGGTTATGCAACAGATGTGGAAAAGTAGCTGCCGTCTTCCTAAGCACGTCCTTGTTTATGGATGTTATTTCTTATCTGGACCGTGTCCCTAAGGTCAGCATGAGATAGTTAGACAGGATTTAGGTTTGGGCGTCCTGGCTGCAGTGTTGAAGCTGAAGCAATCAAATGAATCATACTGAATGTCTACTTCTCGTCAAAATCTGTTATTACTCATTCGCTAATGAGGATTTTAAATCCCACTGTTATGCCTCTTGGTTAAACACAACAGATCCCATTGATCTAATTCACAGGACTTGATGAGCACAGTAACAACAAACAAGTTTTTGAATACCATTTAGTCCAAACTATTACCATAAAATGTGCCTTGTAGGATATTTATATTCACAGTAGCAACACTACTTACCACTAATACCCAAGTAATCCAAGTGTATTTAAAAAGGCAATGCAACTTAAAGAAAAAGGGGTTGGAATGTTCTGCACCACTGTTTTATGCACCATCAATATCAACAACAAAAAAGGCTTAAAGAACCTGCAATGCCTAAACCATAGCTTAGCTTGGACATGGGGGAACATATTCCGGTGTTTATGTATGTGTTTATCTCACCAATTCCCCAAAGTGCTTCATGGCGTACTCCAGGACCCCTGATGCGGCCTCTGGCTGCTGCAGCTTGTTGTTGATACTGTAAAAAAAAGACAGCGAGAAGTACTTTAGCACAGGAAAACTCAAGTCTGGGAACGCATTCGAAAAGCCTCTGTGGAGCTGCTTTCCTTGATGGATGGTAGCTGAGGTCACCCATACACAACAATCAAAACACACGGTATGGTAGCAATGAGTTCCAGACAGCGCTTCTACCGTGTGAGTCATGGTGTTAGACGTGCGAAGGTAACGTATGCCGTACAGCAAAGGATGAAAAGGATTTCAGGGAACTCCAGGTCTTTGTATAGTCGGAAACTAAAGACTGATGTTTAGCATTAACTGTCTGGATATGCATGCATTACAGTAGTACTGAGTGTGAGTGAGTGACTATTTACACCAATATGGAGAATTCAATGGCGTCTCGATTGATAATAATATGCACGAGCACAAACCTGGAAGGAACTGTTAGGCACTCAATTTTGTGAGTGTTTAAATACCAATTTACAGCGCTTGTTTGTTTTTTAATTAAGATGACTGTTTGGTTATCCATCTTTGTAACGGACTTGCGCACACATCCCAGCATGCCATGTTTCCATTTGTCACACGTCAAAATGGACCACAAAATGGTTGGCGTCTTTTTGCAGTGCCTAATCCCTACTAGAACGAATCATTTTAAGATCGGTCAGCCTTATTAAATAAATGAACCACAGTCTATTTTTCTGTCATGACTGTGATCCCTCTAATACCCATTTGAAAACTCTCCATCTGGAACTACTCATGTGTAATTTTTTCTTTGACTATAAGCACAATATATGCCAGTGCATCTGTAAAATTGCTGCATTTAATGAATCTGCAGGATTATATGGGAACTCGGGCAGAGGTTCCTGGTGCTGCTGACTGAAAGGTTGCGAGTTCAAATCTCAGAACTGCCAGAGAGCTACTATTGAGCCCTTGAGTAAGGCTCCTAAGCTTTAACTGTGCTTGGATAGGATTCTGCCTCACCTCTAAGTCGCTTTGGACAAAAGCGCCTTCTAAATTAATAAAGGTAAAATGTATATGGTTAGAAAGTGAGAAATTTGACACATTGTTCTAATAAATTTAACGGAAAGTTTTATACATTAGACCATAATGCTGCTGGGGCACTAGACATATTACAAATATGGAAGACCCCATGTAGTGGGAAGAGAGGCAAATTTTCCAAGGAAAATGCATCATTATTTGATGAGCAAATACATCTGTCACACAAAAAAAACTTTTTTATTGGATTAAATTTTTTTTTTTTTTTTTAAATAGATGTTTTACAGTGATAATCACGATTTAGTTTGACTCAATACAATAAAAGTGATGCAATAACATTTAACAAAAAACATTTCACAATGTTAAATAGTCTAAGCTGAAAACGTTGTAATCAAAACACATTTAAAGATGAAAATGAAATGATAATTTCCCAATTGTCAATGTTTAAGGCAACTTACAAACATACATAAGGTTTGGCAGATATATATTCGTACTTTTCTTGTGTTAGAAAAACATTTATCGAGACCTGCTTCATAGTTTGGGAATGTATAAACAATGTCTATGCACTAAGGGGAGACAGACTCTTTAAATATAAATAAGCCTATGTCCCACGGCATTAGAATGACGTGTTCAGAAAGTCTGTCAGTTTTATGATGAATCAAGTCCAGCCAAGCGCTGTGGCTCTAAAAGTCCCAAACAAAGAGCTAGTGTGCTGCCTCAGCAGATATTCCATCCCCAGTGACATGGGCCCTTTGCGTTTAGAGAGGATTCGTTTACTATTTATCGCATACTACTGCCATAAAACCTAACTATGACGTGCCAATGAGGTGCACATGGCTCGTGCAATGACCTATGCAGAAAGCTACATGGGATATTACACCTATCATTCGTGGAACGCTGCAAACGGTGCCTCCTTCCTGCTTTTGACCTTGGGGCAGCACCAGTGATGTGCTTCCAATGAACCATCTCTGTTGTAGTCATACAGATAGGCATGCGACTCTGGAGGGGCAATTCAGAATATCTTGGAGGAGGGGGGGGGGGGATAAGATGACTGGAGAAGAGAAGTAGTAATTAGCACCTTTGGAAAACATTTAGTTCAATTGCTCCTAATTTTGGTGTGATTGAAATTGCATGTTTATTTGCCTTCCAGCAGCCTCAGTCGTCAAATTCTGATAACGATTAAAGAAGAACCCATACCAGAGTTTTGCAACGACTGCATTTCTTTGTTGCACAAACAACAAACAACAAACAACACGATGACACTGTCATTAATTTTTAGGATCCAGTGCAGACTTGAATCCTCGAGATGATTTCAAAGATGCAAGCATGTAATGCTAATGCTTCAAATGCAGGAAGTCTATTTACTAACCCCCGAGTGAAACATTTTCTTGACTTGCGGCTCACAATACAGTGTGCAGTTTGATTACTTCCTGCAGTGAGATCGGCTGGCATTTATATAAAAAGTGGCTGAAAACACACCGGAATTTCGGATGGAAATTATCTGAGACCAGTCTTTAGATTTACACTGATGGAACACTTATCTGCATTTCTGGTAGACATCCAAGTCACAATAACGTAGATGTGAAAGTACTCTGAGAGAGAAATGTGTTTGCCATTGAGTTCTTACTACTTAAACATTCAAATATATTAATACTACATTGTTAAATACAGTGAACGTACAGTAAATTCATTAATTCATGTCTACTATCAAACCCAACACATCATGCTTTCAACTGATTGACAGACTTTTAGAGGCCAATTTTTCAAAACAGCTTTAATACCTCATAAAGACAGCCAATGTGAATTACTCATCTCGATTATTTTTATTGATAAATCGTCTATACCTTATAAAAATACTCTTTGTCGTAATGAGATGAGGATATGAGATTGAGTGGACTGAGAAATCTTACATTTCTAAAACCTAACCATGTGCTTCTGGTTTTTGGCACAATGTCACTTGCTGGTTCCAAAAACATTTTTTGCATCTATTTTGTCTATGCAATGTACAAAACATCCTGAATCTCCTGGTAATAGATACAACAGGTGTCCTATGAACTCGCATAAAATAGATGCCAACAATGAAAAATACAGAAGACGGACAGTAAGTCATTGCAGATGCAGTCGTAAATAAATACTTCAGAAAGATGTTCACAAAGGAGTAGATGCCTGACTTTAAGCAAAAAGTGTAAATGCCAAAGATGCAACAACGGGAATCCAGATATCTTTGTAACACAGTTAGACTTAATATACAACTCAGAGTATTTAGCATGGCTACTGATTTTTAAGTTCGGTCTGACATATTTCAGATCAAAATTTCATGTCTCAAAGATGGGGATAACTCATTCATAGGCAGGATGACCCTTATATCACTGTTGATTTCCCATAATCATCCCTTCCACCCAATTTCCAAAACAAGGATCAAATCCAGATGGAGAAGAATCTCAGCACTCTACTTGATGGGAGCAATACATACGATTGGGCATACAATTAATGGCCTTTCATTCCAGTGCTAGCACTTGTAACTATTATTTAATAGTTTAATGGCTAAATAGAGACAATTGGCTAAGTAAAGACAAGCGGGTATGGAAAATACCCTGCTGAGAACTTCCATTAGAGTTGTGTTGCAGTTCAGTGCAGGAAGTTGACGAGGATCCAACATTTACATATGGTTTCTACTTAAGGTTGACCAAATCGCATGGGTATTCTCTGTGGCTTTTTGACTCCGTAGAAAGATTCATTGGCTACATCATCTTGCCAAGCAATCATGGCTACCCTTGGAGATAATTCAATCAAATAAGGTAAGAAGCGCTGAGTGAACACTTCATAACGCACATTCATTTATGCTAATACTCAAACTATTAATTTTCCTTTACTACAGCTGTTCTTAAAGCTTCACTGAGCACAAGACTGAAAACAAAACTGGTTTCGGGCAAACGTTTTTGTGAATTTTCCATACGTTTATTGACAAAAAAGTAACCATTTTGGACATTGTAAAAAATTACAATACGAAAATGGCTCTCATGACAAGTACAAGGGGTTGAAAAAAAAGAAAAGAAAAAAAAAATGGTACCACCTGTTTCAGGACAAGTTAAACGACTAATATAATGAGAAATGTGGGACTACATGTGAGCTTTTGAAGAACTTCTTAACTTCTATATGAAGTTACACTTCATACAGAAGTTACGCTTTGAAATGAGTGGACAATTCCTGTGTAGTATGCAGATACAGTAACAATCAGAAAGAATAAATTTATTGTAAGGGGGAAAAAAAATCTGATGCAAAAAGATAAATTTTTAATAAAACTACATGTGTAACTACACAGTTATTAGGACACTTAATATAAAGTGGGACCAAGTAATGTTGGCAAAATTAATGAAAACTGTCATAGTAATTATTTGAAAATATTTCTAACCTTGGTTGAAGAGGATATTAAAAGAAATCAAGGATCGTCAGTGTGAGGTGTTTGATTTTCCTTAAGGTGGCCAGAAGTGCAATAAGTACGACCACATTACTGAGCTTCAGCAAGTTCTCAGCCATCCAGTTCTTAATAACAGGTCTTTATGGGCATTCATTCAGAGCAGGAGGTGGCAATCTGTGCAATGGTTCAGTGTGTATTTAAAGTCCAGAAGGGCAACTATGTTCAGCAACCCACAATCAGCTGCCACCAGCAAGCCATGTCACCTAACCAGAGCAGTTTCAGTACTGTGGATTGTCCTAAACCCAAACTGAGAGCTTCCAATAACTTGTTTAAGGATTATGTGTTCTGCAACTGCAACACTCAAGTACAGTGCATTCAGAAACATTATTTTTTTATTTAGACTCTTTGCTATGACACTCAAAATTGAGCTCAGATGCATCCTGTTTCCATTCATCAGTCTTGGGATGTTTCTACCACTTTAATCAAATTCACCTGTGGTAAATTTAGTTGATTGGACTTGATTTGGAAAGGCACACCTATGTCTATATAAAGCCCCACAGTTGACAGTGCATGTCACAGCAAAAAAAAAACAAGCCATGAGGTCAGTAATTGTATGTAAGCCTCAGAGACAGGATTGTGACGAGCCATAAATCTGGGGAAGGCTACTGAAAAAGAAGTTTGGAACCACCAAGACTCTTCCTAGAGCTAAACAGAGCAAATGGGGGAGAAGGGCTTTAGGATGTGACCAAGAACACAAAGGTCACTCTAATGGAACCCCAGAGGTCCTGTGTGAAGGTGGGAGAACCTGCCAGATGGACAACTCTGCAGAGAGTCAGGCCTTTATGGAAGAATGACCAGACGGAAGCCACTCCCCAGTAAAAGGCACCTAAAGGACTCTCAGGCCATGAGAAAAGATTCTATGGTCTAAAGAAACCAAGATTGAGCCTACTGTGAAGCATGGTGGTGTCAGCATCATGCTGTGGAGATGTTTTTCAGTAGAAGGGACTGGGAGGCTTGTTGGGATTGAGAAAAAAGCTGAACGGATCAAAGTACAGAGACATCCTTGAGGAAAAGCTGCTCAAGAGTGCCCAGGACCTCAAATTGAGACAAAGGTTCACCTTCCAACATAACAATGACCGGAAACATACAGCAAAGACCGCAGGAGTGGCTTCAGGTCTGTGGAGTCTGTTAATGTCTTTGAGTGGCCAGCCAAAGTCTGGAGTCAGACCCAAATGAGTATTTCTGGACAGACATCCCCATCCAGCCTGACACAGCTTGAGGGGTTCTGCAGAGAGGAATGGGAGAAGATCCTCAAATCCAGGTGTGCCAAGCTTATAGCAACGTACCCCAGAAGACTTAAAGCTGTAATCACTCCCAAGGGGCTTCAACAAAAAAAGTACTGAGTAGAGGGTCTGAATATTCATGTAAATGTGATATAGAAGACATGCTTTGACCAGTGAAACAGGAATAGGATCCTAGTGGCAGGCAGCATCTTTGGATGCCTTGATCAGCCTAGCTACAAATTTCTTCCTAAGAGTAGACAATTGATTGTTGGTAGAAGAAGGAATGGAAGATTGCTGAAATTGTAATTAGATATTTCTGTCTTTTTATGAAAAAACTTTCAAAATTTACAGTTGAGTTCTGATGAAGAAGCTTGAGGAAAGCTAGTAACTGATTATTGACAGTAAAAAAAAAAATAGCTCTAGCATTTCCCTGGCCATCACTGATGACAGTGGTGTAGTCTTCAGCTTTGGCCTTTAAGTGTCTCCTTGTAATATAAGACATGGTCTTTGTAAACAAGTACAGACTAATTTTCCTACTGAGGCGCTCTAGTTTATGCCTGGCAGCTTTCATACAATGCAGCTCAGGGGTAAACTAAGGGATAGGATAAGAGAATGTTACAGCTGGTGCTCTGAGGGGGATGATATACCCTCAGACAGGGTACACTGATCAAGCATGTTCATCATGGAAGGAGAGCTTATGTTTCTAAAGTTTCTGAAAGAGATATTGTGGCCTATGACTCTGAGGGAAGAGGAATAGGTAGGTCAAACAAGACATCCTTAAGATCATAAATAAAAAGATCTAGGTCAAGCAGGTTAGAAGGTGAAGTGCCTAATGAGCAAACAATATCCACAGTGCATTGCATGTCAGAAGGAAGCTGGATTCTACAGTTCAGCAGCAAAGGTTCAGCAGCTGTGTAGGGGGGAGCCAAAATGTGGTAGTAAGACGAAGGAGAAATATGGGTATAGCCTCAAACCTGTCTTACTTCCCAGCTACTTCACAGGATTTATGAAATGCATCCTGACTTGGCAATTTATAAACACGGCCAAGATGGATACCAATGTTAGTCAGCTGTTACCAACAGCGTTTGTCAGGAGAAAGTAGTTAACAGCACCCAGCCAAGACAAAACCTTCGGGAGCCCGGAATTCAGCAACACAGCGAGAAAGTGGAGACTTGCTTTTATGTAGCCCGGCTAGCGCAAACATAAAGAGGCAGCAAGAGCTTGTATTGGGCACGTGAGCAGGGGCATGTCAAAAGTGAATTAATGGTGGCATCCAGCATCGTAGTCTGATTAATAGGCTCATTTTGGCAAAGTACAGTTAGTAAAAATGTAAAGTTACCCAGTTAATAAGAGACAGACAGCAGAAGTAATCCAGGAGAAACAGTACATAACAGATTATAAATGACAGCAGAGAAACAAACAATGCAAGTAAAAATCCAGAGAGCAGCATCTGTCAAACACAGTGGATACTCAACCGGAAAGACTTGCATATGGTTTATGTGGTAACCTGAAAGTTCCAATAAAACAGATTTTGGAGAATGAAACAAATTGGTACACAACCTACTAGTGTTTATTTCAGGCTAAAACACGGATACATCATAAAGGTCATAAGGTTGTTAACTCTTGCAATATCATAGACATGCACAGCCAGTATCTGTTCCAGGCTGACAGGTTTTTCTAATGTCATGTCATGTTAAAATGATTAAATGGTTGCAAAGGCAGAAATGGTTGTATATGGGCCAGCACAACCAAGCTAATCTCATTATGCGAGTTAAAACTAAATAGGATATTACACATTTACATGTACACACATATGACGGCAATATTTGGCTGACACTGGATTTATCTTCTTGAAACTGATGCCACTTGCCCAGTGATGTCTTTGTAAGTTAAAAAAAAATTGGCAAGGCAAAGGCCAGGCAAGTTTCCGACACTGGTTTATGTGAATTATATTAATGTGGTTCCTACCATATTGTTACATAATATTTTCTTTAGTTGCACTGGGTCAGTTCAAGATGAAAATGCAATTATTTGTTCTGTTTGCTTCACAACAGGATAAGGTTAGGCAATCACTTGTTTCAAAGAGTGAAAGCTATTCCATGTACCACCAAAACAAAACCTTATTATCCAGCAGATGGAATATATGACTCATCAGGCCCTAGTTCCCATCTTATTACCAAATATACATCCAATTTATCGTTTTCATTCT
>JAOUQW010000033.1:5655009-5675360 GCA_028565825.1 Olivaichthys viedmensis
TTGCTCAAGGGCCCAACAGTGGCAGCTTGGCGGAGCTGAGGCTTGAACCCACGACCTTCTGATCAGTAGCCCAGTGCGCTAACCACTGAGCCACCACTGGAAAGAGCTCACGGCGCCGGCTGATGTACAAATAGCCAATTAGTTTATCTTACCTTTCGTTTATATTTTGTTTATTAATGGTATATTTCAGCAAGTGCAAGACACCGATGGCCATGTCCGGTTATCATAGACCAAAATCATATCTCCTCCCAAAAAAAAAAGAAAAAAAAAAAAAAAAAAGACCCAATGCATTTATGCACACTTTAAACAGAATCACACAGTAGTTTTGTTTACGGTGGACGTTTTAAGTTGCAATAGTTTAATGTGCGCATAATGGAGAACTCAAGACGACGAAGTCAGATGCACAACTAGTATACATATAATAACAACAATAATAATAATAATAATAATTTAATGCACAAATACACACAGGGCAATGACAGCTGACAGGACTAATGCTAGCATATCTAGCCAGTTAGCTCTGCAGGCCTGTACGGGTTTGTTATTCAAATTTACCTGTGCAATAGCTTCCTTGAGCGCTGAACGGAGTGGCTCATTTTTGATCGTCTCCTTGGCTTTCTGCTCGCTGAGCCCGATTGAGGTGAAAAGAGCCACCAAGTCCGCCATGTTCCTCTGCCTTCGCACACGCGCCACAGAGAAGCGGCGCTTTGGGAGAGGCGAGAAGTTCTCATCCCACCCATATTCCGGCAAATCCCACCTCCTGCGCTACGGTTGGCTGGTAGCCTCAGGCCTGCGCTAGGATTGGCTAGTGGTTTTTAAATCCAGTCCGCAAGTTCTTGACGTCTGTAATAGGATTCGGTGATGAGCCCACGCTGACGCGGTACGTTTCCGAAATGAAAACTCCACATCACTGCTTAAAAGACATCACTGCGTGTCGGAAGAGTGGGTATGACTCTGATAAATTCCCACAACTGAAATCGCAACTCTTGCAGAAGTTGCGTCAGTGCGTTTTTCCTTCCAACCAACCAACGTTCGTATAAAGCGCCTTGGTTGGTGGTGGAGGCGTGGCTTGTCAGAATACAGGTAGGAAAACCACAAGAGGCTTTTTTTTTTTTTTTTCTCCCAGGAAATGGGCAAGTGAGCCAATCAGCGGTCATCTTTCTACGATGCGTCTCCAATCACATGTGGGCATTTCATAGAGATGTTTAGGTTCTTTCCAAGCTGACGTGAGTAAAATCTCAGCCTTAATCTCAAAAGTACACGTTTTTTAACAGCTAGTCTTCTGCTTGGCAAGCTAACTCGTGCAAGTAGTTGTTTCTGTCTCCCAGCTAACAATTTTAGGTTAATAAACGTTATAGCTTTTGGTTAGGACGTTCAAGCTGTCAGGTTTTCCGGGTGTTCCGAGAACGTTTTGTTTTTTATACAACGTTCATAAACGTTACTATAACATTGCTGCAACGTTATAAGTACGTTTTTGGTAGGTTACCAAAAAAAAATTTCTGAACGTTATGTATATTTGTTTCTACAACATTAAATCATTTAAAAATAAAAATAAAAAATAAAGTTCTTCCCCCTAGAACATTTGAATTAGTTCAACATTTAAACACTACCAAATATTTATGAAGACTTTGGGTTTCCTTGATGTTACATCTTTAAAAAAAAAAAAAAAAAAAGGCCATCAAAATATTCTCAATAAACAACTGGTTTAAATAAACAGTTTAAATTTAAACTCTTGCGGGCTGCATGTTTACCCATCCCTGATATAGACGTTCGCCATAAAACATAACATGTGGTTTAGAACATTACACGATGGTTACAGTTACAGCTTAGGCTACTGTTTTATAATAATAATAATGATGATTATAACAATAATAATCATCATCATTCTTCTTCTTCTTTATTATTATTATTATTGTCACACATTTCTTCCAAATCTGACCAAAGTAGGCTGTTTTGTATTTGTTAAAGTACAGTTATTGATTTAAAACAGCACGACCGTTGCTGTTACTTAGCAGAATGATACATATTTGGTGAAAAAACTGCTGTTATCAGATATAACAGCACGGCTAGAACTCTTTTCGACCAATCAGATTGCGTGGTCGGAACTAACTGTTGTACAAGTTAAATGACACAATGAAGTCTAAAGCTACAGCAAATCCACAACCACACAAGACAAACGGGAACTTATGTAAAGTGCCTGCATATGCAAAGACAACTGCATCATGTCGGGACCAGTGTTCTTTATTAGAGATTTCTTGTCTTTTTACTTTTGCTGTGATGTTACTTCGGGGCCAAAAACACACTACTCTCTATGTTAAGGGGAAACGCATATTTTTGTTTTCAAAATGTACAATGAATTAACACATGTCTGAATAACTTAAAACAATTACCTCTGTTGTTATCTCGAGCCATAATGATGGCACAATGTCGACTGTGTTGTCTTGTGTAAATTTAATTACAGCAAACGGGCGGGACACTGCCTATTGGGATTTTTTTTTTGTGTGTGTTTATTATAGGTGAACAGTTTAAATGTGCTCAAATCCTCTGAAAGCTTAAATTGTTAGGCTCTATATGAATAATCTGAATGCCTAAATCAATCATTCTAACGTGCAGAATGGAGACTGTAGCTAGGCAATCATATCATATGTATTGTATATATATTATATATTGTATAGCTGAATCATTGGCCAATCACGAATGTAAACTACTTGTCCGCAAATGAAATTAGCAAACATAAAAAAAAAATATTTTTTTAAATGTACCAGTATGGCATGTAGTGTGTTTCACATGGTTGGATAAGTATTGCTGGCTTTTTTTCATGTTTTTATTTAATCTGCATTTTAAACGTGGGGATTTTTTTATTATTATTATTATTATAGTATACTGAGTAGCAAAAGTAGCAAGTTAACATTGCGGAATTTATTAGGAAACTGTATTGAGCCAATGGTCATAGGATAAACTATTGCCGGTGGGTTTCAGCTGATAATCAGAACCACTGTGGGCTATATTTTAAAACTTTGGGGCGCGAGCTCCCCGTTTCATGTGACAACTTAAAAACGCTGCATCGTGTGTCAGTGAGTCATTTTCTTATTGGCTTAGTTCCTACATAAAGATGGTTGTCGGGGCTAAATATTTTTTTAAAAGCTAAGATATAGTTTCTGGCTAAACAGCAGTAACCAAATGAAATGCTACATGACGGCAGACACGAGAGTTATTGCTTAATTCGGAGCACAATCATGTGAAGACTGAACTCTGGCTAACAGTAATTTTCCTCAGGTTAATTAGTTAGTGCTAGCCTAGGTAATAGTATTAGCCCCCTAAGGAGTCTTTTACTAAACTGTTTTTTAAGCATTGTTTTCAAATCAAAACATAATCTTTCAAACTTATTTATAAATAGACAAATTTTTCGAAAACATAGCACCTTCATCTCCAACTTAAATTTCATCATCTGTTGAACAGCCAATTCTTTCCCTCTCTAATTTGATGGCACTGACTCATTCTCTGATTCTCTCAATTGAATGTGATGGACTTTTTATATTTGCTTGTCATATTTTACCAAGTCGTGGAAATTCATCTTCAAAACATAAGTGTAAATGAATGTTCAATTAATGTTGTGTGTGAGAGTGTGGCGGGAACGTTTTCTTTTTATGTTGTGGGAATATTCTTCACTTGTAGCTGTAGGAACGTTAATTCAGATATTTCCTATAACGTTAGGTTTTTGTCTAGTTGTGTAAGCAACGTTCTAACAACATTGTAAAGCGAGCGTTATTACGTCACATGTTTTCAGAACATGGCAGGAACGTTATTTTTGTAACGTTACAGCCTAACCTTCATAGAACCTGTTTAAAAACGTGACTTAAAGTTCTGATAACATTCCCTGTTAGCTCTATAGACTTGAAAAAGAAACAACAATTCTTCAACATGCTATAGACCTGGTAATATTGCCAAGTCTTTGCCAAAGTTCTTTACAAATGATGCAGGCTGTCAGTTAATAGCTGCTTTAAACACTACAGAATTATATAATTGTCGGTGTTAGGTGCGAACAGTGGCGTGACCTGCTTTTCTGATCATTCTTGTGATGATTTGTTCAGGGATGACTCCCATTATCTCGTCTCTTATGGTCTAAGTGTGGAACAACAGCAGGATGGCCCAGCATGCTTTGCTCTCTGCGGGGGCCAAGGCATGGCGCTCCCTGTCCTGTCCGAAATCTGAACTTCGACTGGACCTGACACTGGGATGTGGGCAAACCTTCAGGTAAAATATACAGCATCACTTAAATACCTGTATCAGGACAGTGGATATGACTTGATTTATATCATTCGAGTCCCTTCAATTCATGTGCTTCACCAATAGAGTTTATTTAAGATTTAATTTGTCCCTTCGGTCATGTCCAGGGGTTAAATTGGGATTCAGGAGGTGGGAAAGCCCTACTTCTTTTCTTGTCGATTTATGTGTTGTTATATGGAGTTCTTAACATTGACATCATGACAATTGTTTTTAATAGATCTGTTTCTGTCCTAAAGACATAACGTAACTTACAGTTTTAAGTCTGACAGTTGGGTGGCCAGAGTTTAGGTTTTCACGATTTTGTTTTTGTCAGTTTTGGCGAAATATTTTCTGATACTTTTCTGCAACGAAACATGTTACAGTGAAACCTTTGAACTAGCAACATGAACATATTTTGTTTAAGGATCATTTGCTTGAATGATCACATCACATGCACTTGAAATACATTGTACAATTTTGAAATGAAAGCATTTCTCTATAAAGCAGCGTGAAACTTTAAAACATTATTATTATCACCATTATGTTGTATGCTATATAGAACTTACTCTAGAACCTACATGTCCTCTCTCTTTACGTGCCATGTGTTCAGCACCAATGTCTCATACTTTGATGGATCCCAGTCTTCCAGAAATCATAGATATAATTATGCAGTGGCAAAAAAGAAGTCTGGGACATCAGTGATTATGAAGTGTTAGAAGGAGAGGGGTCGGGGGCGTTGGTTTAGCATGTAGCTGTCTAGGGATTGTCTGTCAGCATGATTTATCACCTCAGATAGTTAACTGGATTTCACAAAGGTTGTATTAGAAATTATTTACATTTCCCATCAAATTATGATCCCAGAACTCAGCTCCGCTTGCTGTTTTACTACGTTTTGCTTTCCGCCACAGTCAAGTGTGTTCCTAATGGAAAATTCATCCCTACTGGTGTCACATTGGTGATGCGCAATGAAGGCATGTTGAAAGCGGTACTGAAGCGCAGGGTTGCTCTGTGTGAACTCCTAATTCCTCCAGATGGCGTGAGACAGGGGAAGGCCACTGGACAGGAGTGATGGGGGGACGAGTGTGGACACTCACTCAGACGGAGGACACTTTGTGGTACCATGTGTACAGACGCCATGAGGATCCGGATCTAGTTAGCGGACGGAAAAGGAAAACAGGGGAGAAGCCCCAAGTGTCAGGGAAGAAGTCCAAAGAAATGATTGACGTGAAGCAGGAAAAGGATGAGACGAGCCTTTGCACGTTGACCTCCGAGCAGGATGGCAAAGACGAGGCGCTTCTGAGGGACTATTTCCAGTTGGGTGTTAAACTGGACGACCTGTACAAAGAGTGGAGCGATTCTGATCAACACTTCAACCACACAGGCAACATCTTCTCAGGTGAGCTGTGGGATTGTGTCTGCAAGTGGAAACGAAATATTTACAAAGCTTTTCTCAGGTTTATATAAGGGCAGTTTTGAGATGGATGGATGGATAGACAGATTTTTATTTTTAACCAACCATAATCCTCAGGGTGCAGACCAAAACTGAAATTATATCTGAAATTATTAGGGCGCCTTTAGTTTTATTTGTGGTAAATTGTCACATTATCACGTTTGAATTTTTTTTTACGGAGTGTGACACTGGTTGTGTCTGAAATCCTAACCAGACCACGACTACATGAACACGTTTTTCTATTAAGACTTTTTAAAGGTCAAAACTCCGATTTGGACACATTCAAAGAATGTTTTGCCATGTTGCTGAGTCTCAATAATGTGTGTGTGTGTGTGTGGTGTCAGGAGTGCGGATGTTGCGTCAGGACCCTGTGGAGTGTCTCTTCTCTTTCATCTGTAGCTCGAATAATCACATCTCTCGGATTCAGGGAATGGTGGAGCGTTTGTGTAACACACTGGGGACGCCACTCTGCAAGCTCGATGACGCACACTATCACAACTTCCCCTTGATAGAGGCATTAGCAGGTAACAGGTTCCTACATTCCTTCTCATTAGCATACACACTAACAGTAATTTCCTGATTAGTGATACGTACATATTTAACAGTCATGCTAATAAAGCACTTGGATGAAATGGAATGGAGTGCAATACTGAAGCTGAATTAATGATAATGTTTTATTTTTAATCGACCCTAATCCTCAGGATGCAGACCGAAACTGAAATTATATCTGGGACAAGGCCTTTATACACTAATAAAAGAGAAGGAGAGGGTTCATATGAATAGTGATACTTCCTCAGCTCCACACCTTGTACGAAAGTTGTTCATCAAATTGTTTGTGGTTTCTTGTGTGTGAGACAGACAGCAGCGTAGAGGCGCGCCTGCGGGATTTGGGCTTTGGCTACCGAGCTCGTTTCCTGCAGAAGAGTGCGCACCTGATTATGAGCTCCCATGGTCCTGAGTGGCTCTATACACTGCGCAGCGCCCCCTACCTGCAGGCCAGAGACGCTCTCCTCACTCTCCCTGGTGTTGGCCTCAAGGTAGCTACTCATTTAGCTCCCAATATAGCCAAGGTTTCTACAGCTAGGCAAATATGCAGAAAAGAATTGCAGCGTAAATGTATCGCAACTCAGAAGCAGCTCTTTATTATGTAATATAAATGAGGAATGAGGAATTCTTTTTAGCTGTTCCTGCTGTAGCTTGTGTGTGGTCAAAAACTTTGTGTCTGCGTCTGCGTGCATGCTCATGTGCCATCCAGGTGGCCGACTGCGTGTGTTTAATGTCGCTGGACAAGTCCGAAGCCGTCCCTGTAGACACACACGTGTGGCAGATTGCCAAGCGTGACTATAGCTGTGCTGCAGGAAGTGGACAGAAGACTCTGACCGATAAAGTCTACAAAGAGATCGGTGAGTAAAAATGACGATCCCATTTCTCTCACTGTCCTTCCCATGTCCACGCCTGTCTCTTTTTATTTTATGTCTATTTTCCTTTGTATCTGAAAGGTGAAATGATGTTAAAGCCATGTCCAGTATAACTACACTTAGTTTATAGTGTAGTTAGATGCAAAGGGACAAGCCAGACACGAAGAAGGGGCATTTCGGCGCACACGTAAATGCATGTCCAGTGAATTTATTGTGTCGCTGATTCTTAAACTAGCACTGGAAGCTGTGTGACGGTGAATATTAGGGCTGCAGAACGAATTACACTTTTCGTATACTATTCCAATTTTTTTTATTGCAAAAAACAAAGACCTTCAAATGTTTAAGGTCCCATGTGGTACATTTTAGTCACCGAACGTGAGTCGATTGAATCGCGCTTCCTAAACATTTTGGCCGATTGGCCCTCTCCACTTAATGTAGGAAAAGGACTCTGAATATTTTTTTTTACTCGTGTTACTTTCTAATTTAATATAAAGAACAAAGAAAGTGTGTCCAAAGTGATATTACACGTAATTAGTTAGCAATATCCAAGGCACTTATTGGAGTCGTGATTTCTTTTGTGGCGCAATGGCATTCTATCGGGCATCTAGTGCACTACGTAGGTTCTAGAACACCACTATGCACCCTTTGTAGTAATCATGTATAGTGAATAGGAAGCCATTTGAGACTGTTATTCCTGAGTTGAAGACGGGGGATTTTTATGTGGATCCCAGGTAGCGCAAGAAATAGAAAATCAACGGCAAGACAGCATTACTGAATCTTCTGATTAAAATTAGAATGTTGCCTCCTTGTGATTTGCTTCAAAAAGCCACACCTTCCCTGGTTGATGTGTTACAAACACATACTGTTACTAATGTTTTGCTTTTTCTGTGGCAGTATACAATTATAGGCTCATTAATATTCAGATCCTAAATCTTTTAAGTTATTTAAATTTGGCTGCATTTTTAAAGGAATGGGACAGCCCTGTTGTATACAGATGGTTTGGTAAAGAGAGATTTAGTATTAAGCTTTTATATACTGTTTATTTTATCTTTACCTGTACACGTCACTGGTATTTATAATGTAACTCCACCTATAATTGTATTGCTACAATGTGTGCATATATGGTTTTGGGGTTTGTTTGTTTTTTGTATATTTCTGTTTTTGTGTGTACATTTGTATCTTATCTTTTTGGGATTTATGTTGACACCACAGCAAGAGAAAGTCCTTGCACATCTTTTGATTTTGATGATCATAAAAGGCCTTTGTCACTGCTTGCAGGCGATTTCTTCAGAAAGCTTTGGGGGTCCTACGCTGGCTGGGCCCACTCTGTGAGTAAAAGTAGCTTCAGGCCAGCCATCTGTACCTTTTTTGGGCTCTCGTTTCTGCCTTCCCTCCATTATTTGATCCATCTTTTTTTCTTTGGCCTGTGAGTCTGCATAAGCCCTGCTGTGTATAAATACTTGTGTACAGCATCTGGTCTTTTTATTGTGCTTTGTACTCTTTAACTTTTTATTTTAGCTTCCTGGTGTTCTGTCTGTTATTGTGTGTTGTGTAGTGTACGTACATTTCTAGTATATTGTGCTTTTGGTGTGTATCTATTTTATTTGATTGAAGTCTCTTTTTGTTTTAGCTTGAATGCATTTGACTTCGCTGAACAGCACCTTATAAATAATAATAAATAATCTTAACTGTCTCTCTCTCTCTCTCTCTCTCTCTCTCTCTCTCTTTGTTTCTCTCTTTTTCTCCCTCAGGTTTTGTTCTGCGCTGATCTAAAGAAGTTCCAGAAGCTGAAAGAAGCCCCGACCATAAAAGAAGAAAAGAAGGAAGCAAAAATAGAAAATAAAATAAAGAACACAAACTGCAAAAAGAGAGGGACTGTGAAAAAGGAGGGAGGAGAGTGAGGTCAGCAGTCTGGTCTACCGCTCTCTCCCACACACTCTTTCGCTGGACAGAAAAACACTGGAGTTTTCTTTTGACTGGACAAAATCACTGTTTGTGCTGCACAAAAGCACGTTTACGGTTTCCTGATTTTTCATGTACTCTTGGATTTTAGCTGATAATGAAAAGTTTGGAAATGGGACGGCGAGCCCACACCACTGAATCAGCTTTTGTTTTTATGCGTTGTGTATATACAAAATGAATTTGTATAAAATAGTCTGAAAACAGGTCTGTTGTGAGCACTTTATATCCCTTATACACAGTGTGTGTGTGTGTGTGTGTAATGCATGTGTGCACACTATGGGTCAATTACTTACTCACTGAACTATGATGTTTCAATCCAGCTTTAGGTATAGTCACGACACTCTTGACCCAAACTGAACTCAAAATCCTCCATTCTCACCGGGGCAGAAAAGGTCGCCTTTCGTGAGTTTGATTCAGTTTGTGCCCTGTCTATAATTTGGCTTGGCATCGGATATTCCTGGTTAGAAAATACTATGGACATGCGTGTGTCTACTCAGACTGTCCACTATGTGGTGTTAAAGACCAAATGCATTTCTTCTGTGACTTTTCCACTCACGCTTCACACCATCATGCGTGAATGCAGTCTGCTCTCTTGACTGACTACTGTTCAAACATTACCTCAGTTCAGATAGCTTTGCAACATAGCAACAGACTGTTACACAAAGGGCAGGAAGCAAATGTCTTTAATTTGTCACCCCCACTGTCAAAATGCTGTATGGTCCTCTTGACTAAATGCATTTACATTTATTTATTTGGCAGATCGACTTATAATTAATACAGGATACAAATTAGAGGCAGTGGTGGCTCAGTGGTTAGGGCTCTGGGTTACTGATCAGAAGGTCGTGGGTTCAAGCGTCAGCACTGCCAAGCTGCCACTGTTGGGGCCCTTGAGCAAGGCCCTTAACCCTGGCTGCTCCAGGGGCTCTGTGTCATAGCTGACCCTGCGCTCTGACCCCAGCTTACCAACATACTGGGATATGCGAAGAATTAATTTCACTGTACTGTACTTGTATATGTGACAATAAAATAGCATTCTATTCTATTCTATTCTAAATCCATGTATACAGCTGAGCAGTTGAGGGTTAAAGGCCTTGCTCAATGGTCCAACAGTGGCAGTTTGGGACGTCCTTGGATTTAAACCCACAACCTTCCGTTCACAAGCTCAGAACCCTAACCACTGAGCAACCACTGACCAAAAACAAACTCATTCCTATTCTTTTTACAGTGAACTTGTCACAACTATGTCCTAACTCATAGATAGCCGAGCTCATCCTGGGACCTTTTCACGCCATAAGCCACAAGCCAGTGTGATAAATAGAATAAACACGATACAATACACGTCTCAAAGACGAGATGTGTTTGAAAGTGGCTGCAAATTATTGATCTGCATAAATATATGATATTATTCCAAACTTACTGCTCTGTTTTCTCAAAAAAGTGTTGACTGAAGAAATTGCATATTAAGGGAGCAAAGTTTTAAAGTGCAAAATGATCATTCATAATAACGGTATACATTATAATTCTAACATTTAAATGCTTAAAAAAGCAAAGTTGCAATAAAACTATAAACATTTCTGTGGAAGGATTAATTCTTTAAAATATATATTTTTTTCCTTTTTGCTGTTTTTGCACATTTCGTCTGCATATGGACTTTTTCGTCTCGACTGATGAACTCTGATTCAGTTAACCAGACTGATGAGCGGGGGGGTATACATAAAAGTATCAAGGATCTCCTAATAAAACTAATTTAAAAAACTTGTCGGTTGCCTTTTAATTGCTTTCAGAATCAGAAACTTTATTCACCAAACGTCAGCAAAACTGGCAAAACAACGTAAGAAAATATATCACATGCTTATATAACCACATAAAATGAATAGTGCAACCTAAAAAATATAAAAAAATTAAGTTGATGAGTAGAAGGGATTTGGCCTAAGGCATGTAAGTAAAATGTGCTTTGTGTCTAAGCATTTCTTTCATTTAATACTTCAGAACTCAAACTCATTTACAGACCCATACTGACATCCTTTAGTGACAAGCTACATAAAATTTGTATTGCTGCCATATGTTATTTTGTGTGTGTGTGGGTTAGTGCGTCTGGTTGAAAACTCTTGAGGCTAGGCGGCAGGGTTTTTACATTCATCTGAAGGCTTGACACTGCTGTCTTAGTTCTGTGTATAGTGGCCTCAGAAGCTTGTCAGGGTGTTTGGGTATTTCAATAATTAGTTGTGTGTGTTACTGGAATGCTTGACCATTTAAGATACTGAGATTCTTTCTGTTTTATGCACACTGTTACACAGTGAGAGAATATTGTATAATATAATATTGTATAATTATTGTAAAAATAATTTAACCAATGATTAAAAGTTTCCATGCACATTGGCTGGACTGAGCGAGCTATCTTATATATGGCTCAGTGCATTTGGTTAGTGTGTGAATACAGTATTTTATATAAATAGCTCAGTGCGTGTGTGTGTGCGCAATCACGTATAAAGTAGTGAGTCAGTTTTAGTCTAGTTGAATCTGGCATAGAAACAAGATTGGCTTTAGGGCAGAAAGAGACTTGGAATGAAAATAAGAATAGAACATGGCTTGGGGACTGAATCAACATGGGTCCATCCACACACACATTCAGCACATCTATACACATGCACGCACATATACACTGTTTGGACACTCATATAATGGTAAAGGAGAGTAGTCAGTTGGTTATGTAAGGCTGAGTCCTTAACAGGCTGTAGTGATGTTAAAAAAACAACCCCCTCTGACTGAGGGCCTGCCAACGTCCAGATAGCTCATGTTACAGAAACGCTTTATGAAAAAAGCAGACAATAATCAAAGATGTTTTTTGCAGATGCTTCAGATCCCTGTGGCTCTTCAGTAAGGACAGAAACCTTTTTTCTTGCTCTGTAATTTCAAAGTGCCGCAAGTGTCTTAAGTCTTTCCAGTGACTTTAACCAGAAGCAAGTGCAAAATAGCAGAGAGAATCACAACTAAACAGACACACACACTAATACTAACACAGACAGACAGGGAGAGCCACAATTTAAACATGAGTGTTGCAAGTGCTAGTGCTTAATATTTCACTTAGATTTTCCTTTTAGGCATCTTGCAATGTCTTACATTAACCTCAAAGTTACTTGACATGCCTTCTATAAGCTACTGTATCTCCAATCTTTGCCTCTACTATTCATACATGAAACTTTTTCTGGAGCAGTTTTGCTTCTTGGTGGACAGTATAAGCATGATCTGGACAATGTCTGATCCTGGAAAAAAAGATGCTCTGCACACCAGCACCATGTTTCTTTTATCCTCCCACAGCTGTGGCTCCTTTCGCAACAAAAAGCTCACACAACCATGCAAGTATTTTTTTCATACAGGTTTTAAATTACACCGCTACATTTTGTTCTTGTGTCTGATGCTTTAACCCTTTCCAACCTTCACCATCCAAGCAGCAGTCAGTATACATTGTGAGCATATTGTTTTTAGTTGTCCTTTCATTTTTAATTAAATAGAGCATGAAGCATAATGTTGGAACAGTCACTTTACATATTGATTTCATAAATATATACATATAGAGTGACATTACGAGTTATTGGCACCATCAATTAATGTGTTTATGAAATGTTTTCTATAATCATTAGGATATTAATATAAGAATATTATTTAATGTAATTTCTCAGAGAGAAAAAATATAAATATAAAAAATACATATATATAATTTATTTATTTTATTATTATTTTTTTTTTATCTAAATATTTCTCCTGGAATAGAATAGAAGTAGAATTATTGACACCTTGTGACCTTGTGTGCCATAAGACTGTCACCACACTGGCATTTTTAAGTGCTTTCAAAGGGCCATAAATGGGAAAGCTAGTTCATTTCTGTCACGTATTATTATTAGTGCATATTAGTGCATTATTAATAGTGCATTGGTGCTATAGATTAAGATCATCAAAAATAAATAACACCAATAATCTCGACTCTTAAAGCAGAATGCTGGATGTTTCTAGGAAAGTTAACAGACAATTAAACTGTCTGCAAGTGTATATTTAGGTAATAAAGATTATTATACTGATTGCTACAATTTCTCAATTTACCAAGTATAAAAAATAAGTACATTTTGCTACTGTCAACACACCCCTGTGTCTCCAAGATATTTCTTGTCATGAGTCAGGTTACCATATTTAGCTTTGTGTCATAATGCTGACATAAATTGTGTTTGTTCAGGACTGTTACAGTCCTCCACCCCTCTAAAACTGTCTTTGCGCGCCATCAATTTTCCTTTTTTTCGACATCTTTGTAGGTGGCTACACTTGAAAAGAAAAACAGGTGCTGGTCATGGATTTTGGGATTTGGAGTCGATCATTATATTACGCTAAAACTGCTCTAATGTGAAAATGCTGGGTAGTTGAGTACTGCAGGCCGCCTCAGTATTATTCTTCGTAAGTTCGCATGGGCTGAATAAAACGAGGCCTTAAGTTTTGACACCTGTGCTCTAAGATAACAACGCTTGTTCTCCTACAGCATTTAGGGAGATGGAAAAATCCACAGCAAGGGATATGAAGCAATACTGCCATGCGGATTATCTCCAGATTCCTCCGAGTTCTTGGCCCTCACTTGTGCACTCCTCTCTTCAGCGCCTGCCACAGTTTTCAGTGCCAGTGCCTGATTCTGGTTTGTGGTCTGCAAGCCATTTTAGTGTGGTTCTAAAGAACATTTTTTGGATCGTTGTCTGGCTGGAAGACGGAATAACTAAATCCACCTGTAGCAACTGGGGTTTTAATATTAGCTGCCCTAATTGAGACATGTTTTTCTGCGAGGACTCTGCTTCCACCAACCTTGCACCTCCTGCTTGATATTACTGAATAAGGCCCTGTTTGTCTACCAGATGGCCACTTTTGTATGTTATGCTAGTAGTGTGTAGATGCGTGTTCATTCCTGGTAGAGGTACAGTGTCTCCATGTGGGTCTGATTGTTCTGTTTTAAGCTGCATTTATCCAAGTTGCTCTAACAAGGCAGATTCGCAGTGGGTATTATGGCAGCTGTGTGTGTGGGTCACACACTCTTGGTGGGCTTGGACTGCTGGGCTTTTATGGGTAGGTCTATAAATACCTCTGTTTTTCATTATATTGAATCCATGCTTTTCTCCCTGGCATAGACACAAACACACAAGAATTCACCTTTCTTACATGCCCACTACTTATGGGGCATACCTACTTCCTAACAAGGGAACAATGTGCGTTATATGTACCTTGCATTGCACATTATTATTATAAAGTCCATTAGACTGCAAAGCAGTAGGTAGAACATTGTAATGTAATCATATATTCATTTATTTGTACAATGTCACAAGCATAATTTCAAAAGCCATTGTTTGTTTTATTCAATATTATGTCCATGCAGAGGCAGGCAAACATGGTACCTTTAGAAAACTGAGAGCTTAGTCAAAAACAACCCCTAGCTGCAGGCTTTTTTTCTGGGGCCTGGTTAAGGGGATTTCCCCCTTATGTGTGTAGACGACCACGGAGCTCCATGGATATGCTAATATTTAGCAGCTTAGCCCCCTCTCACTCTGCAAGCCACCCGATTCTTATTAAATCCACGAGGCGAACTGATTAACATCACGGTAGGTGACTTCAGATGGAGCATTTGAGCTCATGCAGAGGAATGATAAATTCTTCAATTGCAATAATGTGAGTTCTATTTTCCTTAGCACGGACCAGGCCGTTATAACGCTGAGGTGATGGCGGTACATGGTATTCTCGCTCTGTCTCTGTCAGATGGTATCTCACGTTTCAGTCAGGCAGATGGAAGGACAGCCATCGTCATGACTCATCTTCTGAGTCGATCCAGGCCCATCAGCTAAACGTCTAATCAGCTAAACGTTCCTAATGAACAGTCAGATTACGTTAAGCTCGTTACGACAGGGAGAAATACCACCACATACTGTACATGCATGCTACACATACAGAATTATTAACACCCTTCATGAAAGTGAGCAAAACTAAATATATCAAAAGAATAACACATGCAATGAGTGATATTTTGAACTTAAACATATAGAAACACTGCATGGTTTCAAAATTATCGACACCCCCACAATTGATATTTGGTGAAGCCTCCGCTGGAGAGAATGATAGCACTGAGCCTCTTTCTGCAATGTCACACAAGGTTGAAGAGGGATCTTGGATTACTTTTGCATGCACAACATTTCAAGCTCCTTTGTATTGCTAGGTTTGTGCCTGTGGACACTAGGCTTCAAAACCAGAGACCGAGATGCCCATTTCAATACATTGATTTTGCATTTGTTATGCTCATGCGTCCAATTCCTGGCAAGTTTTAAACTGTTCCAGTCATTTAAAACCTTCTTATTATGGTCAGGATTGTGCTTAATGTAATTTTAACTGCTTATCCATTACCTGACTTGCGAAGGTCAACAACTACCTCTCCTTTGTGTTAAAAGCTCCTTGGTTTTCCCCAAGGTGACGGATGACAAAGGGATTTTACGTATGTATGCTTTCTCATGTTTATACCACAGGTTAACAGGACGAAGGCAACAATAGAGTTTATGGATATTTAAAGCAAATTAAAAAAGATTTTTTTTTTTTTTAAGGATGACAATTTGCATTTATATTAAATATTCCTTCAGGTGCCAATCATTTTGCCACATATGTTTTTGAAATACTATTATTTTTAAAAAGGGGGAATGGAAATGTTTTTTGTCAGAGGAAAGGTAAGTAGCTTATTCTTTTGTTTGAGTGAAAAAAATTGGAATCATCGTGTGTAATGTTTATTTTATGCCATTATTTTTGCTGATTTTCATGAATGGTTTCAACTGATTGGTTATAGCCAGTGTTAATTATACCAGTGTCGAGCTTTCAAACTCAACACAAAGTGCTTCTTTTACACTGTTTCAGCAGCTGTAGCCAACTTTTCTTTCCTCTCGTGTTAGCTGGAGTAGTGACAGTACCTGCCACTCTCCTGCCATTCTCACACTATTAAGTAGATGAGATCATGAGTGCCATTTGAGGATTATGTTTCACAGTCCTAATTTCACACTTAATTGGTTTGTAGAGCATCTAATAAACAAATGTGTTACATATTTATCACCTGCAATTATGCATAGCGGGCTGGGAATAATTTATGTACAGAGGCAATCACCAAATATTCCACAATAGGTGCCTGGTTGTTTGGAACAGAGATTATTTTTCCTGTACACACACACACACACCCACACACACACACACACTATAGAAAAGGAGACAAAACTTGCTTTTACCATGCAATGTCAACATTTACATGCAAGCCAACAAGTGGAAATTAAAAAGACCTCTCCGACACACAAACACACATACAGGGACAATACTGCAAGATGTGGGAACAACACACTCATTGTACATTTATGACAAAGACACGGAAGGAGTCTCTCTTTCTCTCTGTCGCCCACACATACACACACGACTCTACTGAAGCTAATCAATCCGCTGCCATGCAGCTCTTTGTGTTACTGACGATGTGTCTGTATGTTCTCATTAGAATCCCTTCTTTTTGTGTCTCTGTGCGAATGCAGTACATGCAGATTTACTGTTATGCTGCTTTCATACACTCACACACTATGCATCCCTCTGTCATCACCCCGCACAGTGTAATCATCTCCTTGGCATGCTTAGTGTCCCAGTGTAACGGTCTTATGGGAATCCTCACAGCTAAATGGGTTATTTCAGAGGCCACAGATTTTCAGTGCATGTGTGAACATGTTTGTGTTTCCGAAGCTGAACGTGTGTATATACTGTAATGTGAGTCTCGTTAAGCATGTCCATGCTCATGTGTGTGTGTAAAAACTGCTGTTTGCAATACTGCTATACATTGGCTCTTGCTAGTTCACCATGCTCTTGTGATTAATCTGTTACATCTGGCTCTAAAATGCAGAGGCTCTTCCAGTCCTTAATGAGTTTGATTAAATGTACGACAGTTAGGAGTGGGCAAGATGATGACATACTAACACTATCGCAAGGAATTAGAGCGCTGTGTTTTTTTCTGAGAGTAATGTCGATATCAGTAGTTCTTAAACACTGGCCAGCTGATGAATTATTCAGACAATTATAGCGAGACGGTCAATAACAGCAAGTGGTGTTGACATGTTCCTTGGCATGCACCTTTTGCAGTGATTGGTGATCTGGTAGTTTATTCTAGTTTCTCTGAAGTTCCTGACATCAGCACACTATAAGAGAAGTGTGGTGGTTCATTCTAAACCACATTTCTCATATTCGTTGTTCACTAATGTAATAAGAACCTAAACAAGTTACATTGCAGAAATGACAGATGTTGGCAAATCAGTCATTCTTCGCCAGTGCTGTAGTCAAATCACTTACCCCTTAATTCCAA
This sequence comes from Olivaichthys viedmensis, assembly GCA_028565825.1. Classification (NCBI taxonomy): domain Eukaryota; kingdom Metazoa; phylum Chordata; class Actinopteri; order Siluriformes; family Diplomystidae; genus Olivaichthys; species Olivaichthys viedmensis. The sequence continues at coordinate 5,672,492 of JAOUQW010000033.1, forward strand.
GTCGAATCTAAGTCATCTCCCCCTCACCGCCAGGTAAAGTCCAAAGTCCCTAAGCTTTTACTCAAGTCAATTCCGACTAAGAAGTCCTGAATAGGGAGGGGGAACGTTGCCACCACTGTTGCTTCACTTTAAATGTATAAGGAGGACTCTGGCTGCCTTAATGAATTACTGTATGCCTGTATTACTGTTTTTTTTATTATTATTACTGTTTACACGGGCATGCAAAATTCAGCAGAAATGTTCAAGTCCATGTCAAGTCTCATGTCACAGATAAGCGAGTTCAATTCAACTTCAAGTGGTGAAAATTGTGACTTAAGTCAAACTTAAGTCCAAGTCCAGGACTTCACCGCTTGCTGCTTAGATGTTGCAAAATTATGGCTGCTAAGTTAACGTGTGAAAGCTGGAGGTTTTGAATGAATCTGCTGTTCACATGTAATCGCAGCTAAATAGAGCTGCTAGTTTACCACATATCAGGACACTGGACTGAACTGAGATTGCCTGAAATGATCATGCATCCTGCTCACACACTGGTGTGTGTGTGTGGGTGGGTGTGTGTGTGTGTGTGTGTGTGTGTGTGGGTGTGTGTGTGTGTGTGGGTGTGTGTGGGTGTGTGTGTGTGTGGGTGTGTGTGTGTGTGTGTGTGTGTGCAGGCGCGCGCGCAGTATTGGCACAGTAAAGCAAAGAGCTAGGAGGTGTGGAATTTCTATCTGATCTCCTCAGGTTGCACGGTCTCTTTCCCACTTGCATACGCACAAACGCTCACTCCCTAATTCGCGCGCACTTAAACTGCGCCATTGGTAGGCTATTCCAGCACACACACACACACACACACACACACAAAAAGGTGCATACGTCACTGCGCCTACGCCAATTCTGCCAGGATCAGAGGCACCGAGCCAGGCAATGAAAGCAGTTGTGTAATACTAGCCGTGAGATGCATTTAGTAGCGAGACACGGACGGAGGAAAGACGGCACTGAGCCTGCGCCCTCGGCGGCAGCATCTCTGGTTTCGGTTCACCTTCGGGAACACGATCGCGGACTCGGCACGTTTGCAATAGCAGCTGTGCCCCAGGCAAAACGCGTCATCCATTAGCAAGGCACGAGCACGTCAGGTAGGATGCGATCGCTTATATTCCTCTTCCCGCGTTAACGTGCATAGAGAGCAGGTGATCGTAGCGTAGAGGGGATTACATGCGCGGTCGGACCCCTGCCCAGTGCGTGTGTGTGTGCGCGCGCGCGCGTGCCTGTGTGTGTGTGTGTGTGTGTGTCCCCCAAAAAAAACTGTAGACTACCGTCTTTGATTTCTGTAATGAAAACGGATTGAGAATTCCATCGCGCGCATTCTTACCCTCTAAAGGGTGTGTTCTAGTCGTGGCACGTTCTGTGATGGAGAACCCGACGCAGTAAAAGCGCACAAGGCTGGTTAAAGCAGGAGTGACCGCCAGAAGCTGCGCCGCAGCGCCGCAGCGCCAGAGAGGAGTCACGCCGGAGCCGAGACGCGCGATGACGGCGCGAGGCTGATCACCGCGGTAAGACCCGCTCACTGCACTCAGCACTCATCACTGCCCGTTCATTTCTTTTCTTTTCTTTTCTTTGTCGTTTCAAAAAGACGTGGTATGGAAATAGGCAGAGCTACAAGTTGGCGATAATATATATATATATATATATATATATCCGCGTCAAGTGTTTTTTTTATTTATTTATTTTCTTCCCACGTCAAGTGTTCTGTAGGGAACGTGACATAAGCTCGAGCGGCATCGTCCGACATGCCAGCCGGGGGGAAGAGAGAGAAAAGCAGCGGCACTTTGAACTGCGTCCAAAAACCCGCATGCGACCCACATGAACGCGCCCGGCTCTCCGTGTAGAGCACTTTCATTTCTTTCTCCCGCGGATGAAAACAAACCCCAACTGTATTTCTCCTCTGTTTTAACACGAGTTGTTTGCCCTTGGCATAAAAGCTAGTCGGCTGACGTCAGTGCCAAACGTCAAAATGTCAATCACTGAGATAGGCGCTGTTTGATCTCTCCGTGTGAGCGCCATTTCTACGTGGCCAGGCCGCCTGATAACAACGTCTTTTTCGAGCCTTTGAGGCCGTGGGAAGTTATATGTGCTTATACTCTTTAGTAATATTTAAAAAAATATATATATATATATTGAACACAAACTGGATTTTTTCTCTTGCCTTGTAATTGTGTGACCGCCATGTATACGAATCCTCATTTTAGAGGTCCGAAGGTTGGCGATAATGATACTGCGGCCTGCACTCAAAAGTGCACCACTATTTAGTATGGTAGTATGCCGTTTTGGACATGGATGTGGTAACCTGGGTGGTTATGAGCGCAAATGATTGCTAGACAGATTGTTTCTATTGAACAGAACACAACACTTCACTGATGTAGCACTCGAGTCCTGTTCGAGTAATGATTCTTAGGACTTGTAACTTGACCTGGACACGCTTATCTATGACTTGAGACTCTCCGCTTTGGAGCTAAGCTCGTGAGACTCTGACTTGGACTTTTTTAACTAAATGTTGCATGCGCTGACATTTGGGAATAGGCTATGTAAACAGTTGTTTCTTCAACATTAAATAACATTACTCAAACAAAAGCACCACAGTCTACTGCAATTCATTGAGGTAGCCAGATTTACCCTCACCACCCAATCAGGACTTTGTAAGTGGACTTGACTTGAGTAGCCGCTTAGGGACCGTGGACTTGACCTTGAGAGGAGGGCAAGATGACTTAAACTCGACTTGGACATGAGAGATGCTCACTTAATTAATTTTTTTTTTTTAGGTTTTTATTGTCATTTCTCCATAAACCTCGTATACATTGAAATGAAATGTCGTTTCTACAGGACCATGGTGCAA
>JAOUQW010000033.1:5675460-5685991 GCA_028565825.1 Olivaichthys viedmensis
CAGGCCTTGCATATGTCACTACATGGCATTGTTCTCATCGGGTTTTTAAAAAACATTTTAAACACATTATTACATATAAAATATTTAAAACATGTACATGATCAATATGTTGATAACACGGTTGACGATCAATTAATCTACTCTGTGTACAGACAGTAATATTGGTGAAATATTGAAGACAAGTAGAAACTCACAACACTGTCTTCGAAATGGCGGCATCAGAAGGAAAGTGATGTCTCTTCCTGTTGGTTATATGACTTTGAACCCAACCATTCATGATTTAGAATGATGTGTTCAATGAGTGACAGAGTTGACGGCGATTTCTCAGACACGCGTAAAGTGAATAATCTAATCTATAATAACGTAAAATTGTTCTGAAAAAGCCCTTGTCAAGTCTAAACAATTTTTTTGAACAAATAAAGCCAAAAATGATTTACCAAAGCATGCATTTTATTGATAATTTGAAGAAGTAAACTTGCTATTGAGGAAATCGGACAGCATAAAATCACATAAATCCGGGATAGCAGCTACATTTCCTAAAAGATTAAATAGTGTAATTTTATGACTTTTATTATCAAATGAAAGTAGAATGTGCCCGAATATTAAAGTGATAATAATGCAAATATTTTTTCAACTTGATAAATACATGCCATGGACATGAAATGTACACTTAATTATAGAATGACTCATTTATGTACACTGCATTCCCCACTCATAACCTAAGCAGGTTATTTAGTTTTACATTACAACAGTTTTTTACTGATGGAAAATAATTTGTTAAATCAGTCCAATTCTAATATTAATGTTATTAGTTCAAATCTTCATTAAAAGGCTAGATTCAATATAACCTGTTTGTTACAGTATGGCTCCTGTGTTTTTATGGCCGACATTGGGCACTATATGGCTGTGTTACCCTCTAGTGGCTAGAGCCAATATGGCATGTTTTCCAGGTGATCATTTATCTTTTAAATTCAATAGCCACAATACGTTAAAGCTAAAACTTCCGTCCAGTCCCTTCCTCCCTCCACCCTCATATACTTGATTTATTGATTGAAATTTTAGCAGTCATCCACTGTCAATATTTGTACCAGGAGCACTACCTAAAAAAGTAGCATTCTATTCTATTCAATGTTCAATTTTACTGTCTGTATTATGGGTTTATGATTACACATTGACCCCTGTCCACAAAATATAGGTGTATAATAATAATATAATATAATAATAATAATATAAAACAGTGGGTGTTGCATTGTTGTGTTAATTATCTTGTGCTGCACCTTTTGCTGCAATGAACAAGTACGATTTGCGTTATTGATTTTGCGTTATTGATGTTGTTGGTGTCAGTAGTATTATTTGTGGTAACCAATACTTATGTAACCTGACTGAGTTTGAATTGCAGCACTATTGCAAGTGTTAATATATGCAGAAAATACTGTATATTGAAAAATTCATCAGGTCCAGATGACATCAAGAAATTTCCGACCTTCTATCAAAATTTAGTACATGACTTTAACTGATGTTGTGTGTAGATGTTGTGTTTCATTTTGCCATACCATATTGTATATCCATTGGTCTGTCATCACATTTTGTTTGCCTCTTCCTCTGTTTTCACAGATACAACTACTTCTCAAAGCACAACTCTGCTCCTCCCAATAGGACGTGGACATTTGCTACCAAGGGACAATGATGGGACACATGTAGAAAAGAACCATTCCTTATCCCTGGGGAATGTCCCATCACTTAAACCTGGCCCAACTCCTTCAATCACCCACATTTCTACATATCCCTGTGTCACTAATTTGGGCCCCTGTTCTCCCCCTAAAGACCCAAACACACTGAGTGAACTTTCCACCTCAAACCGGACCTTGTTGGTGTGGGCTGACCTGAGCCGCACACTGTCGTTTGCCTGGCAGCTGCACGTCTTTGGCTCTGCTACCCTCTTCTTGCTCCTGACTGCTGGCTCTGCTTTGGGCTTAGCCCTGGCTCCCAGCATGCACTGCCCTCACCGCGGGGTGCTAGCGCTCGCTAATGGCCTCCTGCTCTTCGCGGGTGCAATCCGAGCCACCTACTTTCTGGTCGATCCCTACGGCTCTCGTCTGCTCTTGCCATTGTCAGTCGTCACAGCCCTGTACACATTGCCATTGCCTCTGTTACTATGGGTGCAGGCTGCGATGGTGGTGTTGGTGCTAAAAGGGGCTGAGGTGGCTTTGCTGCCTCCATCTCTTGAGCGCCCGCCTCTTCTGGCTGTGTTAGCCATCTTCCAGTGTACTCTACTGCTAGCTGCTGACCTGCTGTCACCTGCGCTGTCGCCTGCTGTACCTATTGTCCTGCAGAGCCTCACCTTGACTGCAGGGTTGGTACTGTGCCTGGGCTACCTATGTCTGGTGTTGCCACGGCTCTCAGACCTCCAGGCAGGGCGTGCCAGAGACAAGGGGCTCGGTAGGTCCAAGTTGAGAGTGCTGGTACGTGTGCTAGCAGGATGTGCACTTCTCGGAGCACTGTGCTGTCTGTTGCATGCTTACGCCTGCTTTTGGCTGTATGGTTTGCTGGGGGACTGGCGCCACTTCCGTTGGGCTTGGTGGCTGATTCAGTTCTGGGCACGACTGCTTGAGCTTGCGTGGGCCTTCTGTTTGTTGCTTCTGGGCTCCTGGGTCTTCTGGAGACCCCGAGGGGGCCAGACTGGAGGAGCTCCAGGACAGGGAGTGGATGCCGAAGGGGACCTCACATCACCCTGTCCATCCTCCAGTTCTTCTAACACGCACACTTGTTGGGCAAAGATTGTGCAGAGTTTGAAAGGGCGGCCTTATAGGAAATCTGACAGCAACGGGGTGGGAGGGGCCAATGGTGGCAGCGTGGCAGGGGAGGTGCCCAATAATTGGGCAGGGCAGGAACGTTCAGGCATAGACATCAGCAAGAGCCTCATAAGAAACCGGGACCAACCCAAAGAAAGTAACCGCGGACGCAACCAGAGAATCAATGAGGGCTCGTCCGGGTCGTTGTTAAGGCTACAGGCACTCAGTAGGCCACACCAGTGCTCACTGAGCAGCAGTCTGGACCGGGAAAAAGAGTCAGCCATCTCACTTTACGAATTTGACCTGCGCCCTCCTTCTCCAATTGACCTGACCCGCAGCATTGATGAAGCATTGCACCGGGAGCATCTGCTCAGGGGCGGCAGCCTGTTCCGCCCTCTGGGCTCCCCGTCTCCACCTCCATCTCCTGGGACTTGGATGCGCAGAAACAGCGATCCCCAAATTATGCTCTCGGAGAGCAGTGATGAGCAGACTCTGCTGACCGAGTCCTCTGCTGGCCTGAACCGCTCCATCCCCAGCGCCGTGCCTAGTCGGCAGGTCACAGCTCCTCCTACACCCACCCATCAGGGCCCACGCTGGACCTCTCAAGCTCCGGTGCCTTCCTCCATTTCCTGCCCCGTATCCCTGCACCCCTCTCCTAGTATGGGCCGAGCCCTGACACCCAGCACAGACGACACCAGACCATTCCTTACCCCTGATCTATATAGGGTGGGGTCACAGTCAGACAATGGAAGGGAGCGGAGCTACCTGAGAGTCAGTCGCCACGATGACTCAGCGAGTGTCACCAGTGAAATAATCGATCTTTGAACTGACTGAATTAGTCAACGGCTAATGACCTAGGTAACAGCCACCTCACATTACCTGAAAGATAATAATATGATAAGAGTATGTCACCTGGGTTTTTCTAGAGATGTTTGTTCATACCATATGTCCTGCTTACCCCTATACACACTCAAGGTTGGAGAGCAGTGTAAAGTAACAAACTGTGTTCAGAAAATGCTACATTGACAAATGAGAGGTTTTCAACAACCAACATTTCCAGAAATTGATCATAGCCAATTTATGGATGCTTATTACTTTTATTATTTATTAAGCCCAGGCTGCAAGTATTAATTCAAAATGGCTGAACATGTTCAACGTGTTCTGAAATCTAAATCATTTGCAAATATTAGCAGAGGGTTTTTGGAAAGCTGTTTTGTAAAGACTCTTTGATAAAGATACCTTTTTCACCTGATTTGAATTTTTTTTTGTAACTGACTGAAGTTCAGAGACTTAAGTTACATCTTGAATGTGACTGTGTGAGAGATTTAAACTATGTTATGACATTAGAAGTTGTGTCTTTATGGGAAAAAAAACTCTTTGACTTCATGCACGAAGCCTACATTCGCTGAGGATAACGTGCTATTATAATACATAGGACATATTAAAAAACAAGCATGACCCCCTTATACATTTTTAATAGCAGACATTCCAGGTTAATATGACACAACATATTACAGTGACATTTGTGACATTACAATCAAATGAAGAAAGATTCCTGCAAGACTTAAGAAACAGTTTAAGTGTTTGTTTGTTTTTTCCAAACACATGACATATAATTATAACTTATTGTTTCGTGTTTTTTGAAGGACCCCACAGGTGCAGTTATTTCAAATGACATTACTGTATTTTGATCAGTATCAAAAGCATGAGAGAGTATGGAAAAATGTGCCAAATCCAGATACAGAAAAATGAGCTTTTAGTGGTCATAATAAGAAAAGGTAGCTCCAGAGAACCTCTTTCATGAACGTTTAAGTTAGATTTTGGAACTGATGTTTACAATAAATATTATAAATGCATTGATCAGTAGCAAAGAATACAAGGGGAAGACGTTGTGTACTAGTTGTCATTTTGCAGTATTCCTGCCTAATTTTAACCTTATATTTGACTTGATGGTGGCAAGGTGTCTTTGAGGGCCAGAAATCATTTTTAACATATGCTACAACCAAAACATATGGAAGCCAGCAGTGATTTTTAAGTGGTATTATGAAATAACAGTTCCACAGTCACTCTCTATACCACTATCGGTTGTTGGTGTGGTCTGCACTCTCAAAAAATATTTTAGAATTAAGTCAATTTGGCAAATCAACACAACACAACATGTTTAACCAGTTTGCTGTGATATGCTCTCACTCTACTGTATTATATGTGAAAAGTTTTCACACTCTTCATGTTCACGACAGTTCCTTACATTGACCAAGTTTTACTGATTTAGATGGTGTTGCTTTTGATGTTGACCTCAGAAGAGCAAATTGTCATCGGATTTCACACATCATGATTTAAACTTATTCAGATTATTGGTGCAGCAACACCAACTATAACATAGTCTGATATTCAGGCTATGGGTTCAGCTGGGCCAAATGTGTCTCTGTTTGTTTCAGGAATGTTGCTTATAGTATAATTTCAAGTAAAATTTTATTTTCAATAAGGCAGTGCATGTTTCACACAACAAAGCTGCATTTGGTGTTCAAACAAATAACATGACATGCTTTGAGCAATACAAGAGGAAGCCCAACATGAGGGTATATGTAACATAAAAGAAAATGTAAATACTGCTATTTTTGTGGTTTGTAAATAAGAATATGCCATGTTCAGAATAACATGAAATGTATTTACTGTGAATGACAATCCTGCATAGTGCAAGTGTATTTCCAGGCATAATACAAGGACTGGCATTAAAGAAACTCTGTTATTTTTTTAGATACGTAAAAGTATGTAATTAAGAATCCTAGTGACATTGGACTGAAACTTTTTTTTTTTTAAAGGGACCTATCCTAAATTATAATACCTCTAATCAAAGAGGGATTTTTTTTTTAAAGTGATACTGTCCTGCACTTAAACTTTTGCCCCGTATTCAAGTATCTTCTCTAACAACATTAACTAACTTTCTCCCATTATCCTAATTAGAACCCTGAGAAGATCAGAACTGTGAAAATATTATGACTGGCTTGAGTTTCCACACTCTGGTCAATATGTGATTTTGTAACTGAATGTACCTGCTCACTTAAATGTCTTATTTGTGCTATCAAATGATTCAATCGAGTGCCATAATGATGTCTTGAACCCACCCATCCCATTCTCGTACTGGGTTGGTTTTTTGTGTCTTATTGACAGCATTCTTGTAGTTATTCATATCTTAGAAATTAAGTTCCACAGTGCAGTAATCATGTATTTCGTGCCGGCATGCTTACAAAGCATATTTGAGTCCATAATGTTCTTTGCAAAGTGAAACAGGTTCCCTCTTATTCACTATGGGTATGTATTTTTGTGCTGAGGCCTCATTATGGTTTTGATTAAAACTGATGAACAACTTTATTTTGGCTCTTTTATTTTTCACAGGCCAGAAGAACATCACTGCCAAAAATTGCTACACTTGTTGATACATTTTTTTATTTTCTAACTTTCCAGATTAGTTTTAATTTCATGGCAGCACAAACTCACTGTAGCCTGTTGACTTCCCAGGTTTTTCTTCTCCTATCTTCCTCCAGAAAACACCCTCAAGCTCAGTTCGGAAATGTAAAGCTGCTTGTAGTGTTCATCAAACTGCTCGTTCTTAGCCACAGTGAAAGGATTCTTCCAGTCGCCAACTTTACCTAAAATTGTGTCAGGATACCGTATGTAAAGATAAGTGGAGGTCAAATGTACTAAACACTTTACACGTCTTTTTGTAAACTTACCTTTCCGCAGGAATTGAGAGACACTGAAGTCTAATGACAGGTCATCAGTGAGGTTAGTCATAGGATTTGCCTTCATGACATCAAACTGAACGTCTCCCCTGATTTTCTTCCACTCTTCTTCTAATTTGGAAAAACCGAGAAACGAGCAAAGGCGCTCTATCTCACGTCCTGTGTCCTAAAGGACCGATACAACAAAAGCTGCTGATAAATATTGACATCCATATTTCTGTTCATAATGGACAGTTCAGGAAAAGAGTTTTACTTGTTTAATTGGCTATTTGATGGACCAACCACAACGGTCCACCTTCTAATATGCAAACCAACCGTTTAAATGAATCAAACATTTCAACCTTTTGAACATTATACAGGCTGCAGTATCGACCACCTGCACCTACACTCAGAAAAAAAAGTTACTGAACAGTAAAACCTTTTACTGGTTAAAGGGGAGATCACACTGACTTTCTGTACATTGGTTCTTCATTGTGCTTGATCATAAATATTTTGAGCTTCTAATCTTTTATATAGAATAGAATGCTCCTTTATTGTCACATATACAAGTACAGTGAAATTTGATTCTTCACATATCCCAGCATGTTGGTAAGCTGGGGTCAGACATGATGATACAGCACCCCTGGAGCAGAGAGGGTTAAGGGCCTCGCTCAAGGGCCCAACAGTGGCAGCTTGGCAGAGCGGAGGTTTGAACCCACGACCTTCTGATCAGTAGCCCAGTGCCCTAACCACTGAGCCACCACTGCCCACAATAACTATAACAACCCTGCTGAAAAATGCAGCTCAAACTGGTAGACCGGCTTTAGCCAGCTAGGAATTTATTTTTCAGCTTCCTTATAACTTGACTACATTGATCAGTAAATGTTTGAGATTTTCTACTTGCCTTACTGTTGTGTTCTTTTCTTGAAACTATGCGTCTTCAATGTTACATTAGTCGTGGTAATTCATAAACTGTTTCCATCTACCAGCTTGACCAGCTTGGCCTGTGTTTTTTGGCATGCTGGTAGCTGTGCATGCTGGTAACACTGTAATGTATATATGCATAATTAGATGTTGCCACCCCTTCGCTCCTGCTACTGACGATTGCATGACTTTTCTACCAAAGTTATTTACCATTCCTTCTACTCTTGAGACTCATATGTGAAGCTCGAAATGTATCCGAAACTTCGTAGATGAAGGTGAAACACATTTCGAGGTGCTCTGAGGTGAAGGGGGTGGAGGTGCATCCATATATATTTTGGCTTGATTTACATTTATGAACAACGGAATAATATATATTTTTTTAAGTATTAGATCAAAATGGGGTTGAAAAGAGAATCTAACAGAGTTTTTAAATAGGAAGGAGTTCCAAAATGACTCAAAAATCAAAACTTCCCTGATAAAAAAAGAAATATTACAGTGAAACCTGATGGTTTTACTTTCTAATAAGAATTGGCTTCCATTCAACATTTTCCCCCATCAGGATCTAATAGTTTTAATATTTTCTCATTCCAAGTTCTACCATTAGGTTCTAAAGGTTCCCAATGGTCATGCAAACTTAATGGTTCTCTCTCATTAGGGTCTACTGGTTGCCATCACAAATGTTTCTGTTAGGTTTTAATAATGTTTTTGTTTTGTTTTTAATTCCGTGATGGTTCCCATTAAAATACGACTTATAACATTAAATGGTTTCTCATTTTTATGTTGGCCTAATTTTCTTAATAGGTCAGTGGTCATATTGGTTCTCCAAAAAGGGCTCTTTAGAACCCTTTAAATTGTAATAGCGATTTATATGGGGGAAAAGAAAAACCCTGAAATACTATCACTAACCTTTAGATACCATCAAAAACTACCAGGAACAAACAGATAAACTGATTTTATTTCCCAACAGGGTTCCAGTGTGTGCCTAGACTGATAGATAGTTCCACTACTCCCCTCACTGTGATGCCCATGACTGCAATACAAGCTACACAATAATAATAATAATAATAAGAAGAAGAAGAAGAAGAAGAAGAAGAATAATAATAAGGCTTGCCTCCATCTGTACCTTGCGATGCCCATGGGGGTCAATAATAATACAAATGTCTTTGTATTGTAAGGTAGGGATGGTGAGAGTTGCTTAGCTGGTGTTCCAGCCAGTGGGGATTATCTGTGGCGCTCCACAACGATGCATGATGGGTTATTGAAACGCTGCTGGAGCATACCTGAGGGGGTAGGACCAATCTTCGTCATGCCAGATTGCCTGTGATGTTGTATGGCTGTAAAGAGACCTACTAGCCGTGATGTGGTCTTTCACATAGTGAACAAATAGTGAAAATAGACACTGGAGACCAAAAGCATGTGCTTCATTTCAGCACTACTGTCATTCTTTTTTCTTCCTTACCTCTGCCATCTTAGCATGGTCCTTCTGCCTTATTCAAATTTTCATGAATGATATCTGGGATTACTCTGCCATTTAATCTCACGTTGAAATCTCAACCAGTGCCATAGCCTGCATTACGTAATCTGTAATAATCAGCGATTAGAGAGTTCTCATGGAAACAAAGCCGGAGCTTTTATTTAGATTATGTACTAAGGAATAATACGATCTTTTTTTTTTTTCTTTCTTCAAATCCATATACTTTTTTTATTTTTATTTTATTTTCCAGAGTCAACAAAGTACTTCACTCTAGTGGTGAGAAAAGCACTGAACTTTGGTCGCAAAATGATTTGCTTTTATAGTCAGTTCAGAATAATTTTTTACTCCTCATTAAGGCCATGAAGCTTTAAAAGCAACAATATAAAATGTTATTGGCAGCATAAAGTTCATTGCTCATGTTCATCGGCTGCTCCTCCAAACTATGTAGTACTTAATGGCCTAGTTGACATTCATGATTTGTTTTACAAGGGAAAAGTCATTGCTGAGTGATCTTTTATAACGGGACAGTGATAGGCAGGAAATAGAATGAAAGGAAATCAGGTTCCCATGTCTGTTTAATGTCACAAAAAACAGGTATATAGGCAGATTTAGTAGGATAAAACTCTTCACGTATACTGGGATATAAGACAGATCATTGTCAGTCGTTAAATGACATTTGGTCATTTAATATGAAAGTAAACGTCAGCCCCAAAACTGAGTGATTAGTCAGATGGCATCAGGTGAGATGATTAGGTGCCTCCATGTGTGTTTGGTGCTGTTACAACCCACCAGGTGAGGTGGTCTGTTTCTGCAGTCGTGAAATTAATGCATCATTTGCTGGGGCTCCAGTAAATACATTAGCAAGGCATGTTGTTCTTACAACATACGGGACTGTTCAATTTATCTTAAAACCATAACGAGTTTGACTTACTTTCCAAAAGTAGCGTCTCAAGGCACTACCTGGAAAATGCCCTCACATCCTCTGTACACGTCTTACTTACCCTTGAGGAAAAATGGCAAAGCTTACACATAGGCAAAGCTTTAGCCCTTTTCCTCCCACCCCGCTTCCCTGCTGGCCTCCCCTGTTTCAGACAGGACGTGGAAAAACTGCAGCGGTTCAGCAGCGCCCTTGTGCACGTTAAGCATTTTTTCTGCACTGCACAAGCGGTTCTGTCATCTATATAGAACATATACCTTGTAAGAGCTGAGCCGATCTGCTCCAGCTGAGGGCGGAGCTCATTTCCAAGCCAGAAAAATGTCAATGAAAGCCCGACATGAGGAAACGAGTGAGACCCATAGTGTGGAAACAGTGTGAATATCAGTTTTTCTAAGGAATCTTTGAAAATATATGATTATTACTGGTCTAGGAACACTTTTAAATATTACAAATTGAACCTTTAACGACTATGCTGAGTTCACTGGACTTATGTGCAAGATGCTTATTTTACTTACTGTGTACAATAGGCCAAACCCGCTCTCCTTATCATTTACTGCTAAATCACACTCATCCAATCACACATTAATTTAGCTGTTTGTCTGATTTTACTCATTGTCTTTTACTGTTATATACTGAAAGTATGTGATATATGTGTGTATGGGTTATAAGTTATATGTTGTTT